>JXSR01S072458.1:12384-22920 GCA_000969725.1 Ophiothrix spiculata
AAGGTAATCGGTTTGTGTTATATTCAAGAGGTGTTGGCAAGAAATTCAATTCAATATTGGTACTTACTCGTTTGACGAGGCATGCTCATTTGGACCACAGAACTGTTTTCATGTCATATCATTCAAATAAGGATATCTTCGCAATGCCTTTATCAATTTTCACCATTCTTTCACCGTTTGAAAGCTTAATACATGACCTATTTAGAAATTAATATTATTTGTTTGAAATTACTTTTGTTCTTACAATATGGCTTCCATCTAATTATTTCAGTTTTTTTGACTTGCACGGTATATCAGGAAGCTATGTATTAAAGTGAATGGTTCTAAGAAAGTGTACACATTTTCATATTTTATCGAGCTTTTTAAAATAAAACTTGCATGTTTTTGAAGAAAGCATAAATATTATAAATCTGAAATAATCTCGGTTAAATCTTATCTTATCTTATCCAATTCATAAATGGCAGGGCTATAGATAGTCTAAAATAGTTGTCTATCGCAAGTTTGGAAGACCACCTGAAATTCGGACTAAAAGATGTCTTTTTAAAAATATAAATGCCGTATATTATCTAGCTATATTAATATAGCCCACGACTCAAAAACAAAATACAACAAAAAAGCTACTTAAAGATATTTGTTTGATGTTTTACAAACAGAAATGTTGTTTCCTATTTGCCTAGCCAATCCAATAGTTACAGGTGCAAAAAATCATTGTCTTTTTCTATCTTTCAATTTTTCATAAACAAAAAATAATACAAAAATTTCAGAAATGCATTTTGAACTTCCTCTTTCTTTTTCATAATCTCTTCGATTATTGTATTCATATAAAAACGAATTGATTTTGTATCAAGATCTCTTCAAAGCGTCTTTTATGCTACATGCAGTCAGGAAAATATGACAGCCTATTGACCGTTTGTCTCTTATGTTCTGGTTTGATGATGCTTAATAATGTCTATTTAACTTACGATTCCAGCAGATGCCTTTACTTTGTCATCAAAAATTGCAAACAACTTATCTAAATCAGCTATTTCTATTCATCAAGATTGACATTGAAATCATAAACCCTTACGCAAAGGTCTTTGCATGGGCTGTGTTAATTTTCGTTTAAAATATAGAGCAATATTAAATCTTTGAATAATTCATCCATTCTATGTATGCCAGAAGTTACTGCTCAAATTGTGCTACTTGGGACATTACGGACCACAGAGTTATCAAGGAAGGTGCGAACAGACGTATTAAATATCTTGAAATGCTTTTCAAAGTCTATCCTGGAGAATTCTTTTGTGCCGACGTTTTATATCATAAATAAAAATGACAAAATAACACTCGCTTAATGTACAAAAGATCGACGTCAATATCGTAAAGAAGCAGTAATGACTCTAGAGATCGAATGACAAATTGAGCAATTATTCTAAAATAACAGAATATTGTCGTCCACCTGTATCCATGTTACCGATATTCCTCTAAGTAGAAACATTATATCCGGTCGCAATGCCTTATGGGGGTGACGATATTGTATTAGACTTCAGGGACCAGTCGTTACAGTTCATCAACCAACACCTTTACCCTAACTCTATGTAACACGAGCTGAACAGGTTGACACAATCCCCGCCGTAATTAAAACTTACACCTAATCATTTGTTTTACTAGAGTAAAGCTCTTGAAATTTGTAAAGCTGTTTTCTGTATCTGAATACAAATTAGGTTTCGGCTGGAGCTACTTGGTTGTTTCTTGTAACTTCTTTGAATTTTAAAAACGTTGCGTCCTGTTTTATTCTTAACTGGTTGAATAATTCAGTCTGAATACTTGATAGTGGTAAAGTCCGAAGCAAACAAAACTCATTCATAATACTGTCAGTTCTCAATTATAAACATCATATATTTATTATGACAAGCAAATATAGTATTTAAGGGATTGAAATATAATATTGGATATTTTCATTGTAACTTCCCCTCATTCTAAATTTTGATTACCTACTTCCTGTATCAAATCTGGGGTATTACAGGTCGTTTTATGTCGAGGGACCTCTTCTTCTTTTTTTTCTCCTGCCTCCTACTCGTCCATCTCGGTCCTAATTGATCATGCTAATGGACTTCAAATTATTATTACTTTACTATCATTTGCAGCATCGTTTGAAAACGTACTTTTCAAATGGCCAATCACTCAATGCAACATTAAGAATAAATGTTTCTTAGCTGGTGAGCATCCTGCCTGTCTGAATCGCCTGCTCATGCATGATAACTTAACGAGAAGTCAGCTTCAAAATACTCATTTATTTATTGCTTTAACTATTAGAGTAATCCCTTGCGTGTCATAAACGTGAAAATCTAATGCTGCAGATTCCCTAAGGTGATCATACTGCCTATTAACCGGCCTTTAGATACTGTTTTCAACTCCGTGAATACTTTGCTTTGCGAGCACGATTTTGACATTCGAGTGTCGCGTAATGTCGATACTGTTTAAAGGTGTGGCAAATTGATGCGATCATTTTAAGTCGAGGACCGGTGTGAAAGTAATCGAAGTCCCCCTGAAATGGTAGTCCGGCTTCCATAGACCATAACGGAATAAAGCGTGAAGCTAATGTTGCGTGAGAGTTGTTAGCCTATACCTTACTATACAACCCGGACAATTAGAACGGGGGACTTACATTCCTGCTACACCTGGACAACGCCATGTATGAGACTATGCCTCATAACTGTACACTCTTAAAAGAAAAGAGTGAGCGGTCACTCTTTCTAAGAGTGATTTTTTTTTTCACTCCAAAAGAGTGACATTTCACTCTTTTCGAGTGAAATCGAACGGGGTTTCACTCTTAAAGAGTGAAATGTCACTCTTATAGAGTTATAATTCACTCTTTGAGGGAGTGAAAATTGCCACTCTTTTAAAGATCAGTCACTGACACTGCTCTTTTCAAAAGAGCGGTGTCAGAAGATGAGAAAAGAAACCAACAATAATAAAATTTGGCAATATAATGGGGCTTTATATAATTTAGAAATATAACAGTTTCACTGTAAAATTTCACTACCATTGATGTTGAAATCAAAGATAAATTGCAATATTTTCTGTTTGTATACTAGTACTCAGTTATGATGATATTGATAACCATAAGAAGTGAGATTAAATTAATTTCTATCAGTTGTATTGGCACTCTCTAAATAAACCATTAAAGTGCAGTCTGACTCTGGTTTTGAATCATCCTCAAAAGAAGCCAATATCACGCAAGGATTCTTTCCTGGCCCTCGCATCAAGAATTCTTAGCTAATGTATAAGCACAGTTTAGTGTTAGCTGAGGGTGTGTTACTGTAAGACGAGCTTGCTCAAGGCGAAAAGGGTGTCATTTATTCATGATGATTTAAGAAACTTGCAATGATATGAATAATTGATTATGCAGTCAGTATCAATTTGCCTGCACCGATCTTTAATATATGCGGTATAAAGTTTCAAGATAATGAGGAAAATAAATGTAGCTCGTTATTATTAGGCAAATATATAGGAAAATGCTGAGGGTAAATGTCTTAGAGGAAATCGTTGCATGTACCTTTTTCTTCTCTTGACAAGTTTAAAACACTTTGTTTTCCATTACTGCACTTCAGTCTAGCAAATTGGAAGCATTTATTATTGTTGTCACTTTTCTCATACTACCAATCGGACTATCACAACACATTCAGTTTCATGATGCCTGATCATGATTAAACTCTTCAAAATTATGATGTACAATAGCGGAAATAATTCTTGAAATGTGTCCTTTATTGTATATCATTGGTTTGTTAATGTAAAAATTGGAAAGAAGAAGAAGAAGAAGAAGAAAAAGGTAACATCTAAAAGAAATTTTAAACATATTTTTCGTGTTATTGATAGTGGTAAGCTTTTACTGTCTATTCTAATATGAAAGACTACACATTAAATTGGATCTAATTTCACTTGTAACCAGTCGCATTACTAGCGATTTTCCGCCTGTCATTGGTTATATCATCACTGGTAATTGGATCGTATTTTTTTAGGTACTTCATGTTTCATTACAGTGAACCATTTGAAACATTCGACAATGTTCGAGTATTTGCTATACAGAGAAACCATATATTTTTAACTTATAATGGGGATTATAAGCTCACTGTCTTTATACGTTAGCTAGCAATTATTTCGCTCATTTATTACACCATTTGCATATGGGTATATATCTCGTTTTTATTGTGTATAAATGTATAGAGCAGTACTGGTATAGTGGATATTTACAGCCTGGTGGCCTCTTTTTTCCCGATTGCCGGGACGGGGAGAACTAGTGTCTTCATGGTTTGAGCTTCTGTTTTCTGAGTAATTCTTTGAATATTTGGAGCGGCACGATGTAACAGAAAACTACATAAATTGAGGTGTATAATCTATTAAATCTTGATATTTCAACTTTCACATTTTGTACCTGTGATTTCATTTCGGATCGTGAAAAAATAATATAAAGTTCATAGAGTAAAGCAATTTTGGGAATATTTACCACAGTTAATAGTTATACTCGGAATGCTTGACGTTACCTATTGGATTACCTTGTTTTGAAATTAATAATGAAGTTTTCGTTGTGCATCATGGGTCGTTTTATGTCGAGGGACAACTCCACTTCGTCGTACAACCCTTGCCCGTTTACTTCCTTTTTCTCTTCATTGATCACTATTCCCATTCAGCCAAATACTCTTGAACCTCTCCTTCCATTTTCCCCTTCTTCCTCACCCGTCTCATGATTTTCCTGTTTGTCATTTGGTACTCATGTCCGTGAAAATGTAATCACCCACATTCTTATTCATGAGAGCCGGTCGTTATATTCAAATTTATGCCATCATTTGGCAAAATCATTTGCAAACGTCCATTTCAATACGGTAACTAAAACATCAAAACTAAAATGTTTCCTTTCTGGTGAGCATCCTGCATGTCGGAATCACTTGCTCATGCATGATACTTAACGAGAAGTCAACTTCAAAATAAGCATTTATTTATTGCTTAAAGAATAGAGTAAACCCCTTGCGTGTCATAAACGTGAAAATCTAATGCTGCAGATTCCCTACGGGGATCATACTGCCTATTAACCGGCCTTTAAATACCGTTTTCAACTCCGTGACTGTTTCGCTTTGTAAGCACAATTTGAGTGTCACGTATATAAATGCGATACTGTCATGCATGTGTCGAATATGTCAGAAATCGCAATATATGTCACATGCGTTGATTGTTTTAAAGGTGTGGCAAATTGATTCGGGTTACCTTTCATGACGCAATTATTTTCAGCCGGGGACTGGGACAATGTCATCATTAAATGAGAGTGTACCTCATAATTGAATTGTAAAATCTGTCTCTGGTCAATTTTTACTTTTTTACATATTTGCAAAGAATATGTCATAGGAATTAAAATTTCTAAGTGCAAATGTCATGGAGCAAAGCTAAATGTCTAAATGTGAAATCAAGAAAACCCGTTCATTCCGAGTGAGTAAAAAAAAACTGCAATAGTTAAATGAAAGCCATATTTTAAGAACAAGAGATATCATGAACATGAAATGTATATATCTAAATATATCATAGATTTACCTTTGAAATGATGAAAGAATGGGGAAAATTGATAAAGGCGTTATAGAGATACACTTATTTGAATAGGAAGGCATAAAAACAGTTCTGTTCAACTGTCCTGCATATGTTTTATTTTAGGAGGACACAATCTTGAAACTATCTTTTCTCTTTTGTTTTTGGGTGCCTTGAAAAGGGCCGTTTAAGCCGGTTGCCCTGAATATTCAATATTCGGTTGAACGTGGATTGAGACACATGTGGCAGGGAATTTCGTTGCGAGTTCACTTCTGGATCCCTTGGAATGTCTGACGAACACGGTTGACGTTTTTCCTGCTTCTTGCCGTTTGCGGTCTTCCCGATCTCTCTTTATTTAGGTTGTGGACTGTTCCTGTTCTTTTGAATTTCGCCTGAATTCTATAGATGGTGGATGCACATGTTACACGCAATTGGAGGAATGCACCCCTGAATCTCTGTTTCACTTCTGCATGAGATTTGGTGGTAAAATAAACCTCAGCAATAAGAGCACATTGCTCGTTTGTGAACATATCTTGAGGCATTTTAAAAAGTGACTGATTGATATGCTCTCCCTTCTAAGACCGTATCCCCTAACATGTCGTTTTGTGCTTGAAAAGACCGCCTAAATTATCTTTTATATGTAAATTTATAGATTATAAGGAGAATTTCACCGGAGCAAGGTAATCGGTTTGTGTTATATTCAAGAGGTGTTGGCAAGAAATTCAATTCAATATTGGTACTTACTCGTTTGACGAGGCATGCTCATTTGGACAGAACTGTTTTCATGCCATATTATTCAAATAAGAATATCTTCGCAATGCCTTTATCAATTTTCACCATTCTTTCACCGTTTGAAAGCTTAATACATGACCTATTTAGAAATCAATATTATTTGTTCGAAATTACTTTTGTTCGCTCAATATGGCTTCCATCTAATTATTTCAGATTTTTTGACTCGCATGGTATATCAGGAAGCTATGTATTAAAGTGAATGGTTCTAAGAAAGTGTACACGTTTTCATATTTTATCGAGCTTTTTTAAATAAAACTTGCATGTTTTTGAAGAAAGCATAAATATTATAAATCTGAAATAATCTCGGTTAAATCTTATCTAATCCAATTCATAAATGGCAGGGCTATAGATAGTCTCAAATAGTACTGCTTGGGACTTTATGGACCGCAGAATTATCAAGGAAGGTGCAAACAATTGTACTAAATATCTTGAAGTGCTTTTCAAAGTCTATGCTGGAAAAGTCTTTTGAGCAGACGTTTGATATCTTAAATAAAAATGACAAAATAACAACCATTTAATGTGCAAAAGATCGACGTCAATATCTTAAAGAAGCAGTTATGACTCTAGAGATCGAATGACAAATTGAGCAATTATTCTAAAATAACAGAATATTGTCGTCCACCTGTATCCATGTTACCGATATTCCTCTTAGTAGAAACATTATATCCGGTTGCATTGCCTTATGGGGGAGACGATATACTATTAGACTTCGGGGACCAGTCGTTACAGTTGATCAACTAACACCTTTACCCTAACTCTATGTAACACGAGCTGAACAGGTTGACACAACCCCCGTCGTAATTAAAACTTACACTTAATCATTTTGTTTTACTAGAGTTAAAGCTCATGAAATTTGTAACGCTGTTTTCTGTATCTGAATACAAATTAGGTTTCGGCTGGAGCTACTCGGTTGTTTCTCGTAACTTCTTTGAATTTTAAAAACGGTGTGTCCTGTTTTATTGTTAACTGGTTGAATAATTCAAAGCAAACAAAACTTATTCATAATACTGTCAGTTCTCAATTATAAACATCATATATTTATTATGACAAGCAAATATAGTATTTAAGGGATTGAAATATAATATTGGGTATTTTCATTGTAACTTCCCCTCATTCTAACTTTTGATTACCTATTTTGAACTTCCTGAATCAAATCTGGGGTATTACAGGTCGTTTTCTTTTGTTTCTCCTGCCTCCTACTCATCCATCTCGGTCCTAATTGATCATGTTAATGGCTTTCAAATCATTATTTTAGTATCATTTGCAACATCGTTTGTAAACGTAATTTTCAAATGGCCAATCACTCAAAACAAATGTTTTGACTGATTGGCCATTTGAAAATGGCCAATCACTCAAAACATTAAGATTATTCAAACCATTAATAATAAATGTTTCTTAGCTGGTGAGCACCCTACCTATCTGAATCGCCTGCTCATGCATGATAACTTAACGAGAAGTCAGCTTCAAAATAATCATTTATTTATTGCTTTAACTATTAGAGTAATCCCTTGCGTGTCATAAACGTGAAAATCTAATGCTGCAGATTCCCTAAGGTGATCATACTGCCTATTTACCGGCCTTTAAATACCGTTTTCAACTCCGTGAATACTTCGCTTTGTGAGCACGATTTGACATTCGAGTGTCACGTAAATGCGATACTGCCATGCATGTGTCAAATCTGTCAGATATAACAATATATGTCACATGTGTTGATTGGTTTAAAGGTGTAGCAAATTGACTTGGGTTACCTTTCATGACGCAATTATTTTCAGTTGGGGACTATGACAACGCCATTATTATATGAGAATGTACCTCATAATTGAACTGTAAAGTCGGTCTCTGATTATTATTACTTGTTTCTTAATATAAAAGTATATGTCAAATGGATTAAAATTTCTTAGTGAAAATGTCAGGTAGCAAAGCTAAATATGAAATAAAAAAACCTTTCAAATATCAGGAAGCTATGTACTTCAGTGAATGGTCCTCAAAAATATAGAAGTTCATATTTTAGCAAGCTTTTAGAAATAAAAATTGGCATGTTTATGAAGAGAGCATAACTATTATAAATCTGAAGAAAAAAAATCTCGGTTAAATCTTATTTTTAGGTCAAATTCATAAATGACCCGGCAGGGCTATAAATAGTCTAAAATAGTTGTCTATCGCAAGTTTGGAAGACCACCTGAAATTTGGACTAAAAGATATCTTTTTACCAACTAAAAATCTAAATGCTGTATATAATCATAATCTATATAGCTTTATTAATATCAAACCTGTTCTTTGGTTGATCCTATTCTTGTGCCCACGATTTAAAGTCAAAAATACAACAAAAAAGATAAATAAATAAAATATAAGATAAAAATAAATATTTGTTTGATGGTTTGCAAACAGAAATGTTGGTTCCTATTTGCCAGCCAATCCTATGATAACAGGTGCAAAAATCAATATCCTTTTCTATCTTTCAATTTTTTCATAAACAAAAAATGATGCAAAATTTCAAAAATGCATTTTAAACTTTCCCTTTCTTTTTCATAACCTCTTCGATTATTGTATTCAAATAAAAAAAAATGATTTTGTATCATGGGCTCTTCATATCAAAGCGTCTTTTATGCTACATGCAGTCAGGAAAATATGACAGCCTATTGACTGTTTGTCTCTTGTATTCTGGTTTGATGATGCTTAATAATATCTATTTAACTTACGATTCCAGCAGATGCCTTTACTTTGTCATCAAAGATTACAGACGACTTTATGAACCATTTCTATTCATCATCAAGATTGACATTGAAATCATATACGCTTGCACAAAGGTCTTTGGACTGCGTTAATTTTCGTTTATAGAGCAATATTATATATTTGAATAATTCATCCATTCCGTGTATGCCAGAAGAACTGCTCAAAAAGTGCTGCTTGGTACTTTATGGACCGCAGAGTTATCAAGGAAGGTGTAAACAAACGTATTAAATATCTTGAAATGCTTTTCAAAGTCTATCCTGGAGAAGTTTTCCGAGCGACGTTTTATATCATAAATAAAAATGACAAAATAACAATCATTTCATGTACAAAAGATCGACGTCAATATCTTAAAGAAGCAAATATGACTCTAGAGATCGAATGACAAATTGAGCAATTATTCTAAAATAACATAATATTGTCGTCCACCTGTATCCACGTTACCGACATTCCTCTTAGTAGAAACATTATATCCGGTTGCATTACCTCATGGGGGAGACGATATTGTATTAGACTTCGGGGACCAGTCGTTACAGTTGATCAACTAACACCTTTACCCTAACTATATGTAACACGAGCTGAACAGGTTGACACAATCCCCGTCATAATTAAAACTTACACTTAATCATTTTGTTTTACTAGAGTTCAAGCTCATGAAATTTGTAACGCTGTTTTCTGTATATGAATACAAATTAGGTTTCGGCTGGAGCTACTCGGTTGTTGCTCGTAACTTCTTTGAATTTTAAAAACGTTGTGTCTTGTTTTATTGTTAACTAGTTGAATAATTCAGTCTGAATACTTGCTAGTGGTAAAGTCCGAAGCACACAAAACTTATTCGTAATACTGGCTGTTCTCAATTATAAACATCATATATTTGTTATGACGAACAAATATAGTATTTCAGGGATTGAAATATACCTACTTTGAACTTCCTGTATCAAAACCGAGGTATTACAGTTCGCTTTATGTCGAGGGACTTCGTCCTCTTCTTATATTTCTCCTGCCTCCTACTTGTCCATCTCGGTCCTAATTGATCATGCTAATGGGTTTCAAATCATTGTTTTACTAACATTTGCAACATCGTTTGCAAACTCAATTTTCAAATGACCAATCACTCAAAACATTTATTCCTAATGTTTTGACTGATTTGAAAATGGCCAATCACTCAAAACATTAAGAATAAATGTTTCTTAGCTGGTGAGTACCCTACCTATCTGAATCGCCTGCTCATGCATGATAACTTAACGAGAAGTCAGCTTCAAAATAATCATGTATTTATTGCTTTAACTATTAGGGTAATCCCTAGCGTGTCATAAACGTGAAAATCTAATGCTACAGATTCCCTAAGGTGATCATACTGCCTATTAATCGGCCTTTAAATACCGTTTTCAACTCCGTGAATGTTTCGCTTTGTAAGCACGATTTGAGTGTCACGTAAATGCGATACTGCAATGCATGTGTCGA
>JXSR01S072458.1:31325-43342 GCA_000969725.1 Ophiothrix spiculata
GTTGTTTTCTCAAGAATGGCTCAACGGAATTTGCTCAAAATTTCACAGATGAAAGACTAAACTATACTCATTATTATTATAAAAAGAATTTTCATTTTTGCTCTTTGGTTTCTGAGATATGATCAAAAACAAAAGTGATGCATTTTTATTGGGACACCCTGTATTAACCGGCCTTTAAATACCGTTTTCAACTTTGCCAATGTTTCGCTTTGTAAGCACTACACGATTTGAGTGTCGCGTAAATGCGATACTGTCATGCATGTGTCGAATATGTCAGGGATCGCAATATATGTTTCATGCGTTGATTGTTTTACAGGCATGACAGGTGTGGCAAATTGACTCGGTTTACCTTTCATGACGAGATCATTTCCAGTCGGAGACAACGCCATTTATGAGACTCTACACCACGAACGAGACATAAAGTCACTTTCTGGTCATTTTTAATGTTTTTGCTTCTTTTAAAGACTTAAATGACACCTCAATGAACAAACTTCGTTGACGTCCACAAGGGAAGGAAATGGTCCGTCAAGGTTGTGATGATGATATTAAAGGTAAATTGCAATACTATGTGTGCCCTCGTTTTTTATTTCGTGATGACCCTGATATACATGTACATGAACAATCCTAGTGATGCTAAGCTTAAGTTTTATTGGCACTTTTGTTATACACTTAGCTAGTTCAAATGTTCTGTCCGTTATCTCATTAAAGGACAAAGGATTTTGTTAACTAAATCGTAAATGACAATAGAAGTATCGAATTAATTTTACCGCACAAAAGAGGCCTGTCAATCAAAGTATAGGATAGGCTATTGTCTTCGACGAAAAGCATAACGCCTAGAAAAGTTTAGTTGTACTTTATTTCGTGTAAACACAAAAGGACTGTCAAGGATTGCAATTTCTCAAGTGGGATTATCTATACTGATTGACTCCAGTGAATAGAATAAGTAATGGGTTAACAAAATATTTTACTACGGATTACAAAATGCATTGTTATGCACGGACAGAACATTTGAACTGACGAACTGTAAACCAAAACTAGTCAGTTATATGCTTGACTAGCTTAAAACTAGTCGGTCTACCCTGTCAAGCATGCTTGACTAGTTTGTTCTAGTCGAGCAGATAGCCAAACTAGCCGAGCAAGCTGAACTGGTTTCAAAAATCGGAAAAAATAGTCAAGCATGATCGACTAGCTTAAAACTGGTGCTAAACTAGTTTCGCAACCATTCTGGAGAAAAGTAGTCGGACTGGATTGGTGGATTGACTAGATTTAAACTAGTCGAGCTATACATTGCAATAAAACGTCATGTCAAAGGTCATTCCTTTCACCTTGGAAAAGCTTATTTTTTAATTCTCACAACGGAACTCGCCAAGTTAGCTGTTACTGCACAGTGAGGTCACTCTTCTTTGCCGATCTTTTTTGAATTTTATACTTAATTCTGTACTTCATATAATTTACATTATGGATTTATTATTAACGCTGTATATAGCGTCTACCCATACTTCACATATGTGTCACCGACAAGCATCATGGTAAGCTTAATGCTGGTTGTTTATACAAATGGAATTTGTGTCATGGGATAGCAGAGTTCACTGCTGTAATTGAGATGCAACAGGCAAAATGGATGTCCATATTCAGCCCCATTAGCTTTGATGGCCTTTCTATTAGGCTGATATTGACAATATATATTTCTGCAGAGTGAGTTTGAAATTCATGAGGCAATATTAGTTTCTAAACATTCTCCTCCAAAATATCTAATGAATCAGATTGAACTTGCCTGACAGGTTAAAACTAGTAGAGTAGGATGGACTAGCTTATGCTAGTCAATCAAACTAGTCGAGCCTGACCGACTAGGTAAAAGCTAGTCCAGATGACTAGTTTTTACCTAGTCAAAAAGTAGTCGAGTGACTAGTATAAACTAGTCGAGCTGGGTCGACGAGCAAGACCGACTGGGCAAAAGCTAGTCGTTTGCCTAAAACTAGTCAATCTAGCTTGACTATGTAAAAGCTAGTCCAGGTGGGCACCATCTGGACTAGCTTTTACCTAGTTGTGCCGCCAAGGTTTTCAGTGTACACTTTGAGAAACATCGCTTGATATTTCATATTACATTATGTAAGTGAGATATACATAACTGTATATTTCAGATCTTATCCAAGCAAATACAAAAAGGCAAATGAAGTTGCGTTTCTCTTAATATTTACATTCAAATAATTTGAAATGCGCGGGAACGTCGATATGATTTTAAACACTGATTTTTTTTCTAAAAGTTTCACTTCTTTTGTTTTCGATTTTCTTTTATGATAAATCATATGAAAAAGCAAAAAAACATAATTACAAATGAGAACAGTAATTCAACTGAGATTTTTCTAATACATGTACATTTGTATTATGAAGCAAAATGAAGATCTATTGTTTAAGTCAAGAGGAAACTGTTTAAATCACGAAACAATCGTGGCGCACACGTGAACCAACAATTGTCTTCATTTATCATTTGCTAATTTCGTATGGTTTTTAACTGTTGTTTGTGATCTAATTAGTGATGGGCGGTGGCCTCATTAAATGGAGTACTTAAATCACTGGGACAAAACGTCTTTAATAGTCTACATTACAATAGAAAAGGCGTTTGACTATAACTTAAGAAGCTGTTAATAATTTCAGTTTTTATTTGCTGCAGCTTTTATAACAGGTTGGTGTCGAAGCGCGGCTTACCCCGGTATCGGATATAACACGTGCGCGACTTAAACAGTATCTTAGCTATCTTGATTTGTAACGTTTAATTACATTTAAGGGCACAGTTAACCACTCCTTTTTTAGACATGCGTTATAACTAAGCAACCGATATATAAAATATTGAAAGTAAACATTTCTACATGTGGATTTGCATGTAGAAGATGATGGTTAGGTCAGTTTTGGACCCAAATCTACAACATTTGCCAAAAGTGTTGGAGCAAAAATCGGACACTTTGGAAAATGTAGCCCCCGATAACTCCGTACAATGTTGTAACACCAAATGCCATTTCTCGGTCCCTTGGAGGACCAACATTGAGATGGGGGTGCGGGATGGGATCAAAAGTTGGGGTAGGCGAGAACTGAGAAAAATTAAATAGTGGGCAAAATTAATAAAACTCTCATAATAAGTGGAAAGTCATAAATAAAGACACGAAATAAACAGCCTCTTACGCCAGATCAAATTTTGCGAATATGATAAATTCAATTACATGTAACTAATTTTACATTCAAAATCATTTTAGATTATATATAGATAATGTTTGACATACATTGTCTATTTTAACATGAAAGATCAATTTAATTGGATCTAATTTCCCGCGTGACCAGTCGCAATACAAGCGTTTTTCCGCCTGTCATTGGTTATATCATCACTCGTAATTGCATCTTAATTATTTAGGTATTCCATTAAGAGTTTCATCAGAGTAAACCACTTAAACATTTGAGTAAACCACTTAAACATTTGAGTAATGGAAAGCATGTTTGGTTGATTTTCTACCGAGATATTGTTCTATCATGAATACTATGATCTTGATAATAATGAAGGTGGACATGGTGGACGAATGATGCTTGAGCTAACACATGTCTTAGGAACTTTGATATTATTTAACAAGACATGTTGTTTTGTAGTGGTAAAATCTATTGGAATAAAGACACATTGTTTCGTTGTGGCATTATCAAATCAAAGTATTCTCCTGCAAAGTCCGGGCTTTTTTTATTGGTTATTACCCAGATGGCAAAGTTAGTTGACCCAACGTTGGGCCACCTAACTTTGTTAGCTGGATAGTTAAATTTGTATCTTAATGTCTTGAATGCATAGTTGAACAAGATTTGATTTATAATAAGATATTTGAAGCTTCAACTCACTAAACTGACATTAAAAGGTCACGAATATGTTATGAGTGACCATCGTGATAAAGTCTTGTAGAGTCAGATGAACCGTTCTCTTTTTAGGTTTAAAAATATTCAAAGCATAATGATAATAACACTCATAATTTATGATTCATCGGTGAGAGTTTTCAGGAAAATGCATCAATCACTACTACCAGTCACTACTATCCTTAGTCATCTCAGACAATTTTTTTGGACTCCATTATATCATCTGCAACTCTTAGATGATGTTGGTCACCTTCGGCATCTTGCTATCAATCGAAGCTGTGGCATCCGACTTTCCCTATGTGGAGAAGCTTGAAAAACGTAGTTTTAAAGTGTTGGTTATTTGTCCAATATCTTGAGATCGTAGTAGGAGGTATCGAAGGTATGAATGTTCTTTCCATTGCTTTTGTCAAGACCCACGACAAAAAGTACAATAAAAATATTAAAAATTAGAAATTATACTATTAGAGAAAAAGAGAAAAGAGTTACAATGTATTTGCATATGTGATGTTTTTTCAAACAGACGTTGTTTCCTATTTTTCTATCCAATGCCATGGTTACAGGTGCACAAAATCAATGTTTTTATCTTTCAAATTTTTAGTAAAATGAAAAATATTGCAAAAAAGACAAATGCATTTTAAACTTCCGTTTACTTATAAAAAACATATTCGATTATTGCATTCAGCTTTAATAAATTGATTATTATACATCACGACCTATTCAAGACGCATAAATTCTTTTATGCTTCATACTGTGAGAAACATATGACAGCCTATTGACTGTTTGTCCCTTTATATTCTGGTTTGATGACGCTTAATAATATCTATTTAACTTATGATTGCAGCAGATGGCTTTAGCTTTGTGATCAAAGATTTCAGACGATTTATCTAAATCAACCATTTTTATTCATCGAGATTGACATTGAAATCATATACACCTACTACACAAAGGTCTTTACTGCATTAATTTCCTATAAGATATATCTTTGAATAATTCATCCATTCTATCATGTCTATGTATGTCAGAAGTTGCTGCTCAAATACTTCGGGGACCAGTCGTTACAGTTGATCAACTAACACCTTTACCCTAACTCTATGTAACACGAGCTGAACAGGTTGACACAATCACCGTCGTAATTAAAACTTACACTTAATCATTTTGTTTTACTAGAGTTCAAGCTCATGGAATTTATAACGTTGTTTTCTGTATCTGTAAATACAAATTAGGTTTCGACTGCAGATTAGGTATTCGGATATTTCTCGTAACTTTTTGAATTTTAGAAATATTATGACCGGTTTTATTGTTAACTATATAGTTCAATAGTTAAGTCTGAAAAAACTTGTTAATCAATCAATCAATCAATCAATGGTACAAGTACTAGCATAACATGCATACCCCATGAAGGAGTCTATTCGTACAGGGGACCCATGGCTTTACGTGACTGTCCGACCACGGAGCAAACAGAGTAAAGTTTCTTGCCCAAGGAAACAAGGAGACGAAAACCGCCCGGCCCGGGCTCGAACCCACAATCTCTGTATTACGAGACCCGTGCTCTAACCGCTCGGCCACGTAATGGCAAACAAAATAACGGCACACTCCTTTCAAATATATAAAGTGTTTTAGAGATTCATATATAGTTTGAATTAAACCTTCGTTCAATCTGTTTTTTACCTATTTTTGAACTTCCTGAATCAAAATTGGAATATAATAAGTCGTTTCATTTCCAGGGAATTCCTCCTCTTCTTTTAATTCTTCTGTCTCCTACTAGTAAATCTCTTTCCTCTCTTCCTTCATTTCTATTTCTTTTTCCAGTGGCATAAAAGGAAAAATTTTCAGATGGGACAAATTCATTTTCCGATTTTTCCCAGCGCGTCATTGGTTTATCCCGGTTGAATTTTCTGACAGAAAATAAATTGTATAGTCAATTTTTGGATCCTTCTATATAGATTTTTTTCTTCTCTTTCTTCATTTTCTCTTATTTTACACTTTCCCGGTAGATGGGCATAAATTTACCGCTGACAAGCTTCGAGTCGGTAGTCTGCCCCACTTGACCATATCTGTAACGCCACTGTCTATTTTTCCACCTGCTCCTGCTTCCTTCTTCTCCTTTTCATTTTTCTCTTTGCCATTCCTATTCGAGATATTCTAATCATCCTTTCCCTCAAAAATCTATCACCATACCGCACATTCTTATTTTTAATTTTCAAGGCCTTTTAAGAAGTTCGGTCAAATTTATACTATCATTTATATTTGGAAGTATCATTTGCAAAAGTACGTAATGTTCAAATGGCCCCTCACTAACACATTAAAGTTAAAGCAATACTATAAAGTGTTAAAAATGGAGCGCCCCTGTCACCCATGACTTTTTATTTTTGGGGCTTATTGGGTTTGTTTTTGATACATATGAATACCCCCCCCCCCCAAACGATTTGGCTCAAAGATGCTTACTTTTTCTGTTATGGCCATTTGTTGAATTAAATTCGGGATCCCAAATTTAATTCCACATGTATTAGTATAGGAAGGCATGCATGTGCTTTTTATCCATTTTTTGATGTCAAAACAATTTTTTTCACAAAATGCACTTGAAAACACTTTTAGATACTAGTAATCACATCCCTCAGTTTTATGCTGTTTTTACTATAAACCATTTTTGATCAAAATCTTATAGTTTTGCTTTAAATGTCTCCTTGTGTCAGTAGTGAGAGCTCTGCCTGTCTGAATCGCCTGCTCATGCATGATAACTTAACGATAAGTCAGCTTCAAAATAATCATTTATTTATTACTTTAACTATTAGAGTAATCCCTTGCGTGTCATAAACGTGAAAATCTAATGCTGCAGATTCCCTAAGGTGATCATAATGCCTATTTACCGGCCTTTAAATACCGTTTTCAACTCCGTGAATGTTTCGCTTTGTAAGCACGATTTGAGTGTCACGTAAATGCGATACTGCAATACATGTGTCGAATATGTCAGGAATCGCAATGTATGTCACATTCGTTGATCGTTTTAAAGGTGTAGCAAATTGACTCGGGTTACCTTTCATGACGCAATTATTTTCAGTTGGGAACTGGGACTACACCATAATTATATGAGAATGTACCTAATAATTGAACTGTAAAGTCGGTCTTTGGTCAAAGAATATGTCATAGGGATTAAAATTTCTAAGTGCAAATGTCATGGAGCAAAGCTAAATGTCTAAATGTGAAATAAAAAAAAACCCTTTTAAATATCAGGAAGCTATATATTTTTGTGAATGGTTCTCAGACATTGTATAAGTTTTCATATTTTAGCTTGCTTTTTGAAATAAAACTTTGCATGTTTTTGAAGAAAGCATAAATATTATAAATCTGAAAAATCTCGGTTAAATCTTATCTTTAGGTCCAATTCATAAATGGCAGGGCTATAGATAGTCTAAAATAGTTGTCTATCGCAAGTTTGGAAGACCACCTGAAATTCGGTCTAAAAGTGTATTTTTACCAACTAAAAATCTAAATCTGTATATAATCTAGCTATATTAATATAGCCCACGACTCAAAGACAAAAAATACAACCAAAAAGCTACGATAAATATTTGTTTGATGTTTTACAAACAAAATGTTGTTTCCTATTTGCCTAGCCAATGCTATGGTTACCATGGTTACAGGACAAAATAATATATCTTTGAATAAAATCAATGTCTTTTCTACCTGTCAATTTTGTCATAAATAAAAATAATGCAAAAATTTCAGAAATGCATTTTAAACTTCCCCTATCTTTTTCATAAACTCTTCGATTATTGTATTCAAATAAAACAAATTGATTTTGTATCATGATGTCTTCAAAGCGTCTTTTATGATACATGCAGTCAGGAAAATATGACAGCCTATTGAATGTTTGTCCCTTATATTCTGGTTTGATGATGCTTAATAATGTCTATTTAAGTTACGATTTTAGCAGATGGTTTCACTTTGTGATAAAAGATTTCAGACGACTTATCTAAATCAGCCATTTCTATTCATCAAGATAGACATTGAAATCTTATACGCTTACGCAAAGGTCTTTGGGCTGCGTTAATTTAAAATAAAGAGCAATATTATATCTTTGAATAATTCATCCATTCTTATGTATGCCAGAAGTTACTTCCCAAATAGTGCTGCTTGGGACTTTATGGACCACAGAGTCATCAAGAAAGGTGCAAACAAACGTATTAAATATCTTGAAATGCTGTTCAAAGTCTATCCTGAAGAAGTCTTTCGAGCCGACGTTTTATATCATAAATAAAAATGACAAAATAACAATCATTTCATGTACTAAAGATCGACGTCAATATCTTAAAGAAGCAGTTATGACTCTAGAGATCGAATGACAAATTGAGCAGTTATTTTAAAATAACATAATATTATCGTCCACCTGTATCTACGTTACCGATATTCCTCTTAGTAGAAACATTATATCCGGTTGCATTGCCTTATGGGGGAGACGATATTGTATTAGACTTCGGGGACCAGCCGTTACAGTTGATCAACTAACATCTTTACCCTAACTCTATGTAACACGAGCTGAACAGGTTGACACAATCCCCGTCGTAATTAAAACTTACACTTAATCATTTTGTTTTACTAGAGTTAAAGCTCATGAAATTTGTAACGCTGTTTTTTGTACCTGAATACAAATTAAGTTTCGGCTGGAGCTACTTGGTTGTTTCTCGTAACTTCTTTGAATTTTAAAAACGTTCTGTCCTGTTTTATTGTTAACTGGTTGAATAATTCAGTCTGAATACTTGATAGTGGTAAAGTCCGAAGCAAACAAAACTCATTCATAATACTGTCAGTTCTCAATTATAAACATCTATTTATTATGACGAACAAATGTAGTATTTCAGGGATTGAAATATAGTATTGGATATTTTCATTGTAACTTCCCCTCATTTTAACTTTTGATTACCTACTTTGAAACTTCCTGTATCAAATCTGGGGTATTACAGGTCATTTTGTGTCGAGGGACCTCCTCTTCTTTTATTTCTCCTGCCTCGTACTCGTCCATCTCGGTCCTAATTGATCATGTTAATGGCTTTCAAATCATTATTTTAGTATCATTTGCAACATTGTTTGTAAACGTAATTTTCAAATGGCCTGTCTGAATCGCCTGCTCATGCATAATAACTTAACGAGAAGTCAGCTTAAAAATAATCATTTATTTATTGCTTTAACTATTAGTGTAATCCCTTGCGTGTCATAAACGTGAAAATCTAATGCTGCCGATTCCCTAAGGTAGTCATACTGCCTATTAACCGGCCTTTAAATACTGTTTTCAACTCCGTGAATGTTTCGCTTTGTAAGCGTAATTTGAGTGTCACGTAAATTCGATACTGCAAATTTGCACGTGTCGAATATGTCAGGAATCGCAATATACGGTATGTCACATGCGTTGATTGTTTTAAAGGTCTGGCAAATTGACTCGAGTTACCTTTCATGACGCAATTATTTTCAGTTTGGGACTGGGACAACGCCATCTATGTACTTCAGTGAATGGTTCTCGGAAAATGTAGACGTTTTCATATTTTAGCAAGCTTTTTGAAATAAAACTTTGCATGTTTTTGAAGAAAGCATAACTATTATAAAGCTGAAAAAAATCTCGGTTAAATCTTATTTTTAGGTCAAATTCATAATTGACCCGGCAGGGCTATAGATAGCCTAAAAAACTTCCCCTATCTTTTTCATAAACTCTTCGATTATTGTATTCAAATAAAGCAAATTGATTTTGTATCATGATGTCTTCAAAGCGTCTTTTATGATACATGCAGTCAGGAAAACATGACAGCCTATTGACTGTTTGTCTCTTATGTTCTGGTTTGATGATGCTTAATAATGTATATTTAAGTTACGATTTTAGCAGATGGCTTCACTTTGTGATAAAAGATTTCAGACGACTTATCTAAATCAGCCATTTCTATTAATCAAGATAGACATTGAAATCTTATACGCTTACGCAAAGGTCTCTGGGCTGCGTTAATTTAAAATAAAGAGCAATATTATATCTTTGAATAATTCATCCATTCTATGTATGCCACAAACTACTTCCCAAATAGTGCTGCTTGGGACTTTATGGACCACAGAGTTATCATGAAAGGTGCAAACAAACGTATTAAATATCTTGAAATGCTTTTCAAAGTCTATCCTGAAGAAGTCTTTCGAGCCGACGTTTTATATCATAAATTAAAATGACAAAATAACAATAATTTCATGTACAAAAGATCGACGTCAATATCTTAAAGAAGCAGTTATGACTCTAGAGATCGAATGACAAATTGAGCAATTATTCTAAAATAACATAATATTGTCGTCCACCTGTATCCACGTTACCGATATTCCTCATAGTAGAAACATTATATCCGGTTGCATTGCCGTATGGGGGAGACGATATTGTATTAGACTTCGGGGACCAGTCGTTACAGATCAACTAACACATTTACCCTAACTCTATGTAACACACGAGCTGAACAGGTTAACACAATCGCCATCGTAATTAAAACTTACACTTAATCATTTTGTTTTACTAGAGTTAAAGTTGATGAAATTTGTAACGCTGTTTTCTGTATCTGAATACAAATTAAGTTTCGGCTGGAGCTACTTTGTTGTTTCTCGTAACTTCTTTGAATTTTAAAAACGGTGTGTCCTGTTTTATTGTTACCTAGCTGAATAAATCAGTCTGATTACTTGCTAGTGGTATAAAGTCCGAAGCAAACAAAACTTATTCATAATACTGACAGTTCTCAATTATAAACGTCATATATTTGTTATGACGATCATATATAGTATTTCAGGGATTGGAATATAGTATTGGATATTTTGATTGTAACTTCCCCTCATTCTAAGTTTGATTATCTACTTTGAACTTCCTGTGTAAAAACTGGGGTATTATAGGTCATTTTATGTCGAGTGATTTACTCCTCGTCTTTTATTTCTCCTGCCTCCTACTTTTCCATCTCGGTCCTAATTGATCATGCTAATGGATTTCAAATTATTATTTTACTATCATTTGCAACATCGTTTGTGAACGTAATTTTTCAAATGGCCAATCACTCAATGCAACATTAAGAATAAATGTTTCTTAGCTGGTGAGCACCCTGCCTATCTGAATCGCCTGCTCATGTATGATAACTTAACGAGAAGTCAGCTTCAAAATTATCATTTATTTATTGCTTTAACTATTAGAGCGTGTTATAAACGTGAAAATCTAATGCTGCAGATTCCCTAAGGTGATCATACTGCCTATTAACCGGCCTTTAAAAACTGTTTTCAACTCCGTGAATACTTCGCTTTGTGAGCACGATTTGACATTCGAGTGTCACGTAAATGCGATACTGCCATGCATGTGTCAAATCTGTCAGATATAACAATATATGTCACATGTGTTGATTGGTTTAAAGGTGTAGCAAATTGACTTGGGTTACCTTTCATGACGCAATTATTTTCAGTTTGGGACTATAACAACGCCATTATTATATGAGAATGTACCTCATAATTGAACTGTTAAGTCGGTCTCTGGTTATTATTACTTGTTTACATATTTTAAAAGAATATGTTAAATGGATTAAAATTTCTTAGTGAAAATGTCAGGTAGCAAAGCTAAATATGAAATTAAAAAAAAACCTTTCAAATATCAGGAAGCTATGTACTTCAGTGAATGGTTCTCAGAAAATATAGAAGTTCATATTTTAGCAAGCTTTTAGAAATAAAAGTTGGCATGTTGATGAAGAAAGCATAACTATTATAAATCTGAAGAAACAAAATCTCGGTTAAATCTTATTTTAGGTCAAATTATAAATGACCCGGCAGGGCTATAGATAGTCTAAAATAGTTGTATATCGCAAGTTTGGAAGACCACCTGAAATTTGGACTAAAAGATATCTTTTTACCAACACAAAATCTAAATGCTGTATATAATCATAATCTATATAGCTTTATTAATATCAAACCTGTTCTTTGGTTGATCCTATTCTTGTGCCCACGATTTTTAAAAAGTCAATAATGTGCAAAAGATCGACGTCAATATCTTAAAGAAGCAGTTATGACTCTAGAGATCGAATGACAAATTGAGCAATTATTCTAAAATAACAGAATATTGTCGTCCACCTGTATCCATGTTACCGATATTC
>JXSR01S072458.1:50561-79325 GCA_000969725.1 Ophiothrix spiculata
AAACAAGACTATTTATAATATACTTAACAAAACGGTATTAAATGCCACATGCATACAATATTGGTACAGGCACGGAATAACTACTGATAACTGGTGTGATATCTTTAGATTCAAGCTACGGAATAGAATAAACAACAAAATAGGACAATTTCAAATTTATGTTTTGTATAACTTAATTTCTTGTAACAGGAATTTGCATATATGGAAACTTATTAATTCCAGCAGCTGTAATTTCTGCACCCAAATAGACGATCTCACTCACTTTTTTATAACATGCAAATATAACAAGCAATTTTGGTCTAATTTTTCATATTTTATTATTCATGCTACAAAACATAATCAATTTAAAATATCACCTGACAAAATTATTCTTGGATGGAATATCAAACAAAAACCGTATGTGTTTGCAAATGTTATGATTGAACTAGCAGCCTTTGCTGTTTATAAATCAAAGATTATATATAATGAGACTAAAAAAATATCTCCAATTACTTTGTTATTTATGCAGGAAATCAAAAATTTGTATGACATTGCCACTAAGTCTACAAACAAAATAAGAGCACAAATTCAGACAAAGGAATTGCAAGATTGCATGTTATATTGGAATGTAGAATTTTAAGAAAAAATACTTATAGTACTTTAAAAAAGAAGGAGACATGTCAAAATATATATTGTTTTAAAGAAAATGTGAGAAAATAATAAGAACTAAGAATAAAGGCAATAGCTAAACCTCTTTGAGGTTGAAAGAGACAAAAATAAACATCATATATTTATTATGACAAGCAAATATAGTATTTAAGGGATTGAAATATAATATTGGATATTTTCATTGTAGCTTCCCCTCATTCTAACTTTTGATTACCTACTTTGAACTTCCTGAATCAAAACTGGGGTATTACAGGTCGTTTTATGTCGAGGGATTTCCTCCTCTTCTTTTATTTCTCCTGCCTCCTACTCGTCTATCTCAGTCCTAATTGATCATGCTCATGGGTTTCAAATTATTATTTTACTATCATTTGCAACATCGTTTGTAAAGGTAATTTTCAAATGGCCAATCACTCAATGCAACAATAAGAATAAATGTTTCTTAGCTGGTGAGCACCCTGCCTATCTGAATCGCCTGCTCATGCATGCTAACTTAACGAGAAGTCGGCTTCAAAATAATCATTTATTTATTGCTTTAACTATTAGAGTAATCCCTTGCATGTCATGAACGTGACCATCTAATGCTGCAGATTCCCTAAGGTGATCATACTGCCTATTAACCGGCCTTTAAATACCGTTTTCAACTCCATGAATACTTAGCTTTGTGAGCACGATTTGACATTCAAGTGTCACGTAATTTCGATACTGTCATGCACGTGTCGAATATGTTATGGATCGCAATATACGTTACATACGTTGATTGATTTAAAGATGTGACAAATTGACTCGAGCTACCTTTCATGACGTGATCATTTTAAGTCGAGGACCGAGATAACGCAATATATGAGACTGTACATCATAACTCTAAAGTCAGTCTCTGGTCATTTCTACTTTTTTACATTTGCAATGAATTAGAAATCAAAATGACACCTATACTTCATTCGACATCCCAAGTGAAGGTTGTCATGGAGCGAAACGAAAGATGAAACAAAGAAAATTCTTTCAAACATCAAGAAGCTATGTATTTCAATGAATATATTTTAGCCAACCTTTTTAAAAATAAAACTTCGCGTGTGTTTTAAAGAAAGTATAAATATTATAGATCGGAAAAAATGTTTGTTGTTGGTTGCTCTTAAAATTGGACATGAAATTAAAAAAAACACCGATGCATGCCATTTGCATTATTAAGTTGAGAAAACAAAACAACAATAATGAAATTGGGCAATAAAATGGTTCCAGTGAAATATAACAGTTTCACTGTAAAATTTCACTACCATTGATTTTGAAATTAAAGATAAATAATTACAATATTTAAAAAGTAGTTTGTATACTCAGTTTTTATGATGATATTGATAACCATAAAAAGTGAAATTAAATTAATTTCCATCGGTTGTATTGGCACTCTCTAAATAAACCATTAAAGTGCAGTCTGACTCTGGTTTTGAATCACCTCAAAAGAAGCCAATATCACGCAAGGATTCCTTCCTGGCCCTCGCATCAAGAATTCTTGGTTAATGTATAAGCACGGCTTAGTGTTAGATGAGGGTGTGTTACTGTAAGACGAGATTGCTCAAGGCGAAAAGGGTGTCATTTATTCATGATGATTTAAGAAACTTGCAATGATATGAATAATTGATTATGCAGTCAGTATCAATTTTCCTGCACTGGTCTTGTAATGTATGCGGGATAAAGTTTCAAGATAATGAGGAAAATAAATGTAGCTCGTTATTATTAGGCAAATATATAGGAAATGCTTAGGGTAAATGTCTTAGAGGAAATCGTTGCATGTACTTTTTCTACTCTTGACAAGTTTAAAACACTTTGTTTTCCATTACTGTACTTCAGTCTAGCAAATTGGAAGCATTTATCATTGTTGTCACTGTTCTCGGACTACCAATCGGACTATCACAACACATTCAGTTTCATGATACCTGATCATGATTAAACTCTTCAAAATTATGATGCACAATAGCGGAAATAATTTTTGAAATGTGTCCTATATTGTGTATCATTATTATATTCTAGTGGTAACGAAATAAATGTAAAGCGCTTTGATACGGGGACGTGATCTTCGTAAAAGCGCTATATAAGTCAAGTCAAGTCAAGTCAAAATTTATTCCAATATCAATTACATGTACAGACAATCAGAACATTTTTAAAATACAATAAAAATAACAAAATCATGATATTGAGGACACAATTGAAAGGCCAAAAAGACCTGAGTTAATTATGCCCTTCTTACTTAAGGTTACAACAACGACAACAACAAACCAATTGCAAGAAATACAAACGAAACGATCAAACAAACCACACAAGATATGCCCCAAAGAAAGCTACTCATATTTGCTCAGTAATTCTGATTTCATTCGATTTAAGTTTGATATTATTTGAATGTTTGATATTTATGTCCAAAGAGTTCCAAAAGGTTGGCCCACAATTCCTAATAGCGCAACTTGAAATCTTTTTCTTTGACAAGTTAATACTATAATCCTGGGCATTTCTAGTTAAATATCTGTGTGTTTGATCATGCTTTGTAAAGTACGTTAAAAAGATACGTGGAAGTAGGTTTGTGTGGTGTTTGTACATAAAAATACCAAGATTTAGTTTATACGTATCATATACATTGAGCACATTATGTTTAGAAAATAGAGTACCACTGTATAGTGGCTTTTTGTAAAAGTCCTGATAGCCCATTAAGACCCTGCATTTATTTTTTTTATATGTACCCTGGATTTTGAACGCCTTAAAAACAAAGTTCTAAATATTATTTATCTTTAAAACTGTACACAGTGATACACCAACTCAATTAAATTCATATGAAACAAAAAAATTAAAAATCTGTCATTCCGTTTCAAAATGGCGGCCACATATCTAATTTGTGTCAAATTTTCCCCCAAAAAAACTGTTTTCCCAAAGGTATTTTTCAATGAAATTTGGCTCATAATAGCAGATTTAAAATACATTACATTCCCCCCCTCTGGTTACGCCACTGGGATAGACTGGGAAAGATTTTCGTTGTTGAAAGGTATTCAAACATGCTACAGAGTTGTTCATCGCTAATCAACAACTCTGCATCCGATGCGTCGGCGTATTTTTATCACACTCGGGTGGCTAAAGCCACCCTCGCGCGATAAAAAAATACGCAGACGCATGGATGCATCGTTGTAATGGAAAACTTACAATTTTTCAAATTGTCAACAGTAGAAAAGTACATGCGCAATGATTTCCCCTCAGTATTTTCCTATTTGCATTAATAACGAGTTACATTTATTTTGGTCATTATCTTGATGATTTTGAATTGCCAAATTTAAAACTATATCCCGCATACATTACAAGACCATTGCAGGCAAAATGAAACTCTTCAAAATCATGATACACAATAGCGGAAATAATTCTAAAAATGAGTCCTATATTGTGTATCATTGGTTAATGGTTAATGTAAAAAAATTGAAGAAGAAATAAGACAAGATTGTATCTTTAAAACAATTATAAAACAAGTTATAGATGGTGATGGGCTTTCACTGGCTATTCTAACATGAAAGACTACAAATTGGATCTAATTTTCCGCCTGTTATTGGTTACATCATTCCTCGTAATTGGATCTTAATTATTTAGGTACCCCATTAAGAGTTACATTACACAACACCATTTATAACATTTAAGTAATTGAAAGCAGTTCAAAGGTTTTTTTTTACTACAGAGCTATCTTTATAATTGTGACGGAACATTGAAAGATGCATATTTGGTCCAAAAGTCAAAATTGAGTTATTTGCATCGGTGAAGAACCTCGTTTTCCCTCTTTAATATGATGTAACATTTGTGTTGATCCGAAGTTTGGTTTAAACAAAGATAAATATAACAACCAAGATCAGACTATTACAATCACAACTTCAGAGTTAAATTAAGCTAAATTACGGATGTAATATTTGATGGGTAAAAATATTTGATTATTTAACTAAACATTTTTGCAATCTGATTTAAGAGCATGGGCAATATTTAAAAATTTACAATGACCTAAAGGACGTGTTATGTGATGACCAGGGGAATTGGTGACCATGTGTTTCAAAACATGTGTTGTCACTTTTGAAACAATTTACTCTTCGTTTTGAGTCAAATTTGTACTCTTTTAGGAAAGTTAGCACCCGAACTAAACGCAATTTTTGTTTAATTGGAACCATTGCTCATTTGTTCAAACTTTTATCAATAGTAAGAGGTATCGAAAGATATTAGTTTTATTTCCATTGCTTTGATCACGACTAACGACTCGCAGCCATAGTACATAAAATGTATCAAAAAGCAATAATAATATTGAAAAATTGAAAAGAGTTTGTACAATAAACCTGATTGAAGGTTTTGCAAACAGAAATGTTGCTCCCTATTTTCCTAACAAGTCCATGGTTACAGGTGTACAAATTCAAAGTTTTTTTATCTTTCTTTTTTTTTCTTTTTTTTTGAAATGCATTTTTAACTTCCCTACTTCCTATAGATAGCCTTTTCAATTATTGTATTCAGTTATAACAAATTGATTACTTTTCAAAAATGTTTTTATGCTACATATTGTGAGCAACATATGACAGCCTATTGACTGTTTGTCTCTTATATTCTGGTTTGATGATGCTTTATAATGTCTTTTTGACTAACTTATGATTTCAGCAGATGGCTATACTTTGTAATAAAAGATTTCAGACGACTTATCTAAATCAACAATTTTTAATCATTGAGATTGACATTGAAATCATATATCTCTTACGTGAGGGTTTTTTAACTGCGTAAATTTGCTGTCTTTTAAATCATTAAATAATTGCCAGAAGTTGCTGCCTGAATGGTATTGCTTGGGACTTTATAGGTCACAGAGTTATTAAAGGAGGTGCAAACAAACGTATTAAATATCATAAACTGCTTTTGCAAAGTGTATCGTGGAAAGGTCTTTTGGATTGGAGTTTTATATCATAAAGTAAACTGACAAAACAACAATCATTTACTTAACAAAAATATCTTAAGCGGTTATGACTCCAGAGATCGAACTACAAATTGAACAATTAGTCTGAAAAAAACAGAACATTATTCTCCACCTGATTCCGTGTTACCGATTCCTCTTTGTAAAAATATTATATCCGGTTGCAACGTCTTATGGGGGAGACAAAATGGTATTAGACTTCGGAAACCAGTCGTTACAGTTGATCAACTATAACACCTTTACCCTCACTCTATGGTCTATGCCCTATGAAACACGAGATGAACATATTGACACAATCCGCGGCGTAATCAAGCTCAAGCTCATAAAAATCGCTTTTCGGCTGGAACTACTTAGTTATTTCTCGTAATATTTATGAATTTAAGAAAAATTGTGACCTGCTTTTTCAACATGAAGCCTAAATACTTTCGTTAAGACAAAGTATTCAGGATGTTAACATATCAAAAGCATCTAATATCATGACGAAATACAGCCCTTCCCTATCTATCTTTTAACAATCTATATAAAGTTTACCTTCTTAAATCAAAAACTTGGTGTCATAGGTCGTTTTATGTCGAAGGACAACTCTTATTCGTCGTACAACCCTTGCCCGTCCACTTCCTTTTTCTCTTCATTGATCACTATTCCTCTTCCATCACATACTCCTGTACCTCTCCTTCTATTTCTCCCCCTTCTCATCATCCGTCTCATGATTTTCCTCTCTGTTTGTCATACCCATGGACGTGACAATTTAATCACCCACATTCCTATTCCTGAGAGCCGGTTGTAATATTCAAATTTATGCCATCATATGGCAACATCTGACATTTGCAAACGTCCATTTCAAATGGCTAATGCGGTAACTAAAAACATTAAAACTGAGTCCTTTTTGGTGAGCATCTTGGCTGTCTGAATCGCCTACTCATGCATGATAACTTAACGAGAAGTCAGCTTCAAAATACTCATCTATTAGGGTAATCCCTTGCGTGTCATAAACGTGAAAATCTATTGCTGCAGATTCCCTAAGGTGATCATACTGCCTATTAACCGGCCTTTAAATACCGTTTTCAACTTTGTTAATGTTTCGCTTAGTGAGCATGATTTGAGTGTCACGTAAATGCGATATTGTCATGCATGTGTCGAATATGTCAGAAATCGCAATATACTCGTATGTCATATGCGCTGATTGTTTTAAAGGTGTGGCAAATTGATTGACTCGGGTTACCTTTCATGACGCGATCACTTTCAGTCGTAAACAACGATATGTGACCGCCCATCCCAAACCAGCCGTAAATACAGCCTCTTGCCATTTTCACTTTTTAAATATTTGCAAAGACCATGCTATAAGAATGAAAATGTCATCTTAATGAACTTCACAAGATTTGCAGAAAAGTCAAGTTATGGTCCGTCAAAGATCAGTAAGTCCTATATTTTCTGTTGATTGTCCTCATTGTTTCTCATTAATATTTACATTCAAATAATTTAAAATGCGCGGGAACGTCGATATGATTTTAAACAATGATTTTTTTCTAAAAGTTTCATTTCTTTTGTTTATTTTATAATCAATCTTATTGAAAGCAAAACTTATTACAAATAAGAACAGTAACTCAACTGAGATTTCTCTAATATTATGAAGCAAAATAAAGATTCATTATTGTTTCAGTCGATATTCAAGCAGCAGACAAGAGAAACCTGTTTAAATCACGAAACGCACATGTGTACCAACAATTGTCTTCATTTAGCATTTGTTAATTTCGTATGCTTTTTAACTGTTATTTGTGATCTAATTAGTGATGGGCGGTGGCCTCATTAAATGGGACAAAACGTCTTTCAAAACGTCTTTTATAGGCTATATTACTAATGAATCAGCGTTTGACTTAAAGAAGCTGTTATAATTATGTAGCTTTTCTAAAAGTTTATCTCTACCATGTGTCGAAGCGCGGCTTGCCCCGTTATCGGATATAACACGTGCGCGAACTTAAACAGTATCTCAGCTACTTTGATTTGTAAAGTGAAATTACATTTAAAGGCACAGTTAACCACTCATTGCGTTATAACTAAGCAACCGATAAATAAAATCTTGAAAGTAAACATTTCTTCATGTGGATTTGCATGTAGAAGATAATGGTTAGGTCAGTTTTGCAAAAAGTGTTGGAGCAAAAATCGGACACTTTGGAAAATGTAGCCCCCGATAACTCCGTACAATTTTGAAACACCAAAATTAATGTCATTTCTCGGTCCCTTGGAGGACCAACATTGAGATAGGGGTGCGGGATGGGATCAAAAGTTGGGGTAGGCGAGAACTGAGAATAATTAAATAGTGGGCAAAATTAATAAAACCTCTCAAAATAAGTGGAAAGTCATAAATAAAGAAACGAAATAAACAGCCTCTTACGCCAGATCAAAGTTTGCGAATATGATAAATTCAACTATATGTAACCATGGTAACTAAATTTACATTCAAAATTATTTTAAATTATATATAGATAATGTAGGACTTACATTGTCTATTTTAACATGAAAGATCAATTTGATTGGATCTAATTTCCCGCGTGACCAGTTTCAATACAAGCGCTTTTCCGCCTGCCATTGGTTATATCATCACTCGTAATTGCATCTTAATTATTTAGGTATTCCATTAAGAGTTTCATCAAAGTAAACCACTTGAACATTTGAGTAATGAAAAGCATGTTTGGTTGATTTTCTACCGAGATATTGTTCTATTCTGAATACGATGATCTTGATAATTATGAAGGTGGACAAATGATGATTGAGCTTACACATGTCTTAGGAACTTTGATATCATTTAACAATAGAAATGTTGTTTTGAGAGGAAAATTGATTGGAAATAAAAGCACATGATTTCATTGTGGTATTATCAAATCCTGCAAAGTCAGGGCTTTTCTTATTGGTTATTACCCAGATGGCAAAGTTAGTTGACCCAACGTTTGGCTACCTAACTTTGTTAGCTGGATAGTTAAATTTGTATCTTAATGTCTTGAATGCATAGTTGAACAAGATTTGATTTATAATAAGATATTTGAAGCTTCAACTCACTAAAAGGTCACGAATATGTTGTGGGTGACCATCGTGATAAAGTCTTGTAGAGTCAGATGAACCGATCTTTTTTTAGTGTTTAAAAATATTCAAAGCATAATAATCATAACAGTCATAATTTATGACTCATCGGTGAGAGTTTTTTTTAATGTAGTTTTCAGGAAAATGCATCAATCACTACTACCAGTCACTACTATCCTTAGTTATCTCAGACAATTTTTTTGGACTCCATTACGGTACATCATCTGCAACTCTTAGATGATGTTGGTCACCTTCGGCATCTTGCTATCAATCGAAGCTGTGGCATCCGACTTTCCCTATGTGGAGAAGCTTGAAAAACGTAGTTTTAAAGTTTTGGTTATTTGTCCAATATCTTGAGATCGTAGCAGGAGGTATCGAAGGTATTAATGTTTTTCCATTGCTTTGATCAAGACCCACGACAAAAAATACAATAAATGAAATTATACTGTTAGAGAAAAAGAGAAAAGAGTTGTTACAATGTATTTGCATATGTGATGTTTTTTTCAAACAGACGTAGTTTCCTATTTTTCTATCCAAGGCTATGGTTACAGGTGCACAAAATCAATGTTTTTATCTTTCAAATTTTTAGTAAAATGAAAAATATTGCAAAAAAGTCAAATGCATTTTAAACTTCCGTTTACTTATAAATAACATATTCGATTATTGCATACAGCTTTACTAAATTTATTATTATACATCACGACCTATTCAAGAATTCTTTTATGCTTCATATGAGAAAAATATGACAGCCTATTGACTGTTTGTCTCTTATATTCTGGTTTGATGATGCTGAATAATGTCTATTTAACTTATGATTGCAGCAGATGGCTTTAGCTTTGTGATCAAAGATTTCAGACGATTTATCTAAATCAACTATTTTTATTCATCGAGATTGACATTGAAATCACATACACCTACTACACAAAGGTCTTTACTGCATTAATTTCCGTTTAAGATATATCTTTGAATAATTCATCCATTCCATGTATGTCAAAAGTTGCTGCTCAAATAGTGCTGTTGGGACTTTACGGACCGCAGAGTTATCAAGAAAGGTGCGAACAACCGGATTAAATATCCTAAAATGCTTCTGCCCTGGAAAGGTCTTTTGAGCCAACGTAAATAAAATGACAAAATAACAATCATTTAAAGTAAAACAGAACAACGTAAATATTTTAAAGACGCAGTTATGACTCGAATGACAAATTGAACAATTATCCTGAAACAACAGAACATTTTTGTCCACCTGTACCCGCGCTACTGATATTCCTTAAGTAGAAACATTATATCCGATCACATTGCCTTATGGGGGAAACGATATTGTATTAGACTTCGGGGACCAGTCGTTACAGTTGATCAACTAACACCTTTACCCTAACTCTATGTAACACGAGCTGAACAGGTTGACACAATCCCCGTCGTAATTAAAACTTACACTTAATCATTTTGTTTTACTAGAGTTCAAGCTCATGAAATTCATAACGTTGTTTTCTGTATATGAATACAAATTAGGTTTCGGCTGCAGAGGAGCTATTCGGTTATTTCTCGTAACTTTTTGAATTTTAGATAAATAATGACCCGTTTTATTGTTAAAGGTGCAATTCATGATTTTGATGTGGCTTCTTTTCTAGCTAAGTAAATAAAAGAGTACAACATAAATACATACTGAAAATTTCACTTGATTCGGACCGTTCGTTTCAAAGTTACAAGCTTTTTAGCATTTTGAAAATCCCCATAGACTGCTGTGTTGTAATTACTGTCGGGGCCCCGACAATAATTAGAAAATGACACATTTTCTCACTTTTCTCAAAAAATTAAGCGCATATGAAAGAATGGTTTGGGGACCATAACATATACCACTTGTGGATTCTTATCAGCTAAAAAACTCAAATTTGATTGAGGTGACCTTGAGGGCGAAAAGTGGATCATGAATTGCCCCTTTAACTATATAGTTCAATAACTAAGTCATTGGCTTATATCGGTTGAATTTTCTGACCGAAAACAAATTGTAGTCAATTTTTTGGTCCGAGTTTTGAATTTTCCCTCTTTGTAGATTTTTCTTCTCTTTCTTAATTTTCTCTTCTTTTACACTTTATTATCCCGGTAGGTTGGCCAAAATTCCCCGTTGACAACCTTCGAAGCTTCGGGTCGGTAGTTGCCCGTATCCGTTACGCCACTGCTCCTGCTTTCTTCTTTTTCTCTTCATTTCCCTCTTTGTCATCCCTATTCGAGATATTCTAATACCCGTTCTAATCATCCTTTTCTTCAAAAATCTATCACCACATCGCACATTCTTATTCTTAATTTTTAAAGCTTTTTAAGAAATTATGTTAAATTTATACTATCGTTTGGCAGTATCATTGCACAGGTACCTAATATTCAAATGGCCCATCACTAACACATTAAAGATAAATGTCTCCTTGTTGGTGAGCGCCCTGCCTGTCTGAATCGCTTGCTCATGCATGATAACTTAATGAGAAGTCAGCTTCAAAAAATCATTTATTTATTGCTTTAACTATTAGAGTAATCCCTGGCGTGTCATAAACGTTAAAATCTAATGCTGCAGATTCACTAAGGTGATCATACTGCCTATTAACCGGCCTTTAAATACCGTTTTCAACTCCGTGAATGTTTCGCTTTGTGAACACGATTTGAGTGTCACGTAAATGCGATACTGTCATGCACGTGTCGAATATGTTAGGGATCGCTATATATGTTAAATGCGTTGGTTGTTTTAAAGGTGTGGCAAATTGACTCAGGTTACCCGAGACGACGATATCACTTTCAGTTGGAGACAACCCCATAATATTTTTTGTAACTGTACACCACGAACAAGATATAATCTCAGTGTCTGGTCTTCATTACTTTTTCACTTATTATTACCTATAAGAATTGTTGTTAAGTGCTGAGTGTTCTCTCCTTTTATAATCATCATTACGAAAAGGCCTTATCTCGTTTCTTTTGATCCTTTCCTTACCCCTCGCATCAAACATTCTTAGCAAGAGTGTCAGCGCGATTTAGTGTTCGTTAAGGGTGTACAGACACAAGATGAGCCTAGCCCGAAGAGCTTACGGTTTCAGTTATCATGTTTATACAGGATAATTTAAGAATCTCACCATAAGAATCTCACCATAATATGAGTATCAATTTACCGCTTACCTGGACTGTTAATTTACGTGGACTTTTATTTTTCAAAATATCAAAGAAAATGTTTGAAAAAAAATAATAATTTAGCTGTAGAGATCATGATTTTTGTTCTTGCTATGCATATAGTTTATAGTTTAAAATGGGCAATTCAAAGATTATCAAGATAATGAGGGAATAAAATGTGGCACATTATTGATTCAAATAGGAATATGCTTAGGGAAAAAAGTCTTTTGGAAAATAATTAAAAGTACTTTTCGACATTTGTCATTTTAACATATGACATTTTGACAAAGGGGCGCCATAGTGTAGTAGTATTAGCGATCTCGCCTTGCACGTAATGAGACCGGGTTCGATTCCCAGGGAGGGCTGCCTTGCCGGTTGGAATCTTTGCATCTTTGCCGAGATGTCTGTACCTGACTTGATGGGAGCACGAGGTCAGATATTCGATGCTCCGCCCCTTATATTTGGGTAAATATGTCATGAGAGACCGTCGTCCTTGCCGTCGGTTTCATGTACAGAAGAGTCATACCTGTACATGAAATCGCAATCAGTATCGTGAAGAGTAGGGTGTCCTACCCCTGATTGTTCCCAACCCCGTTTCGGCCAATCGGGACTTCAAAATCCACAAGTACTGCTGATATAGTTTATAACTTCTAGCAGTCACCATGAATTGCAGAATTTACAACTTAAAACATTTTATATCTTACCAAAACGGAAGCAGGTTATTCATGTTATTGCAGATATTTTCGGACTATATCACGCAACTCAATAGGTTCATTTTTATTCCGAAATTCTTCAAAATTGTGAACCAAACTTGGCGTGCAATAGCAGAAATACTGTAACTCCTTAAGAGCTTTCCTATATTGTGTTTCCTTGACGGGATTACCACATTATTACATAGGTGATGGACAAGTAAAAACAAGTATATAAAGAGAAAGAAACAGCTTTGTTAAACAATTTCTAGGTTTAGTCAAACGTTGAATCAGTTATTACAAACGTAAACTTTGCAAATTTGAAACAAATTTATGAATTTTTGTTTTTATTACAATTTTCATGCAATCACTTGAGCCAATCGCCTTTTCAAATGATTCACGTTATTGACTTAATAACAATTGCCTAAAAATGCATTTTTTAGAATATAAGTATTAAATCAAAATACATTTGAATTTTTTATTATTGTAAGTTGTAAGTTTTCTTTTTCTTTAGTCCTATAACTTTTATAACTCAAAGTATTTATTGAAATTCTTTATAAAATTTGACCAATCGAATAAGTTTTAAAGTGATAAACATTAATGCAGATACTTAAATGTCTTTGATTACTGTAATTCACTATAATGTATACTCTGATTGATTACGATCAAATCACTGCGTATCAATATATTTTCTAAATGATTCTGACATGATTTTGGTATCACTTTTGGCTAATTTTATTGCTACCAAATGAACAAACCTTGACCATAAGTTCATTTGAAAATTCATCAAGATTAGGTACGTTGTTATGATTCGAAAAATACGGTCACATTTATATTCCTGTATAGTCATATTGGTTTATGTACGTTAATAGGCTGCTTAATATACTTCAAGGTTTATAGAGTATAGGTAAGTTATTCAAAAGTTATGTTTACATATTGCATTCAAACAAAAACAAATAAAGCTGCGTGTCTCATTAGTATTTACATTCAAGTAATTCAAAATGCGCGGGAACGTCGATATGATTTTAAACACTGATTTATTCTAAAAGTTTCATTTCTTTTGTTTTTCTTTTTTAATATTAAAGTACATGTGTTTTTGCCCAAATTTATTGAAAGAAAAAAAGCACCATTACAAAAGAAAATAGTAACTCAACTGAGATTTATCTAATAGATGTAATATTGTGAATCAAAACAAGGATCCATTGTTTTCAGTCAATATTTAAGCAACAGATAAGTTGAAACTGTTCAAATCATGAAACGATTGTGGCGTACACGTGTACCAACAATTGTCCTCAATTATCATATGCTATTTCGCTATGCTTTTTAACTGTTATTCGTGATCTAATTAGTGATGGGCGGTGGCCTTATTAAATAGAATACTAACAATAATTACTGGGACAAAACGTCAATTATATGCCATATTACAATAGAATCTGCGTTTGACTTTGAAGAAGCTGCTGTAATTTCAGATTTTATAGCCTATTTGCTGCAGCTTTTCTAACAATTTTGTCTCAAGCATGTGCCAAAGCGTGGCGTCTCCCTGTTATCGGATAAAACACGCGCGGGAACATAAACAACTTTGATTTTTGATGTGAAATTACTTTTAATGGCATAACAAATGTAGATTACAATAAACTTGTGTTAAGCAATTTTACTAGCCATTTAAAAAAAAAAAAAAACATTCTTGTCACATATAATTTTTAACATCTAATATTCGTGAGATGATTTGGATGAGAAAAGCATCCACTCCTTGAGGCTATAAAATTACTTAAGCGTCTCAATAAGTTTTAAGCGAATCTTTGATTTCCAATTACATCATTGATTAATTGATCAAATGTTAAGCAAAACACTGATATTCATAAGATCCTATATGCATGTAAAAGCCGAGCGAAAATTCCTGAGGCTTTTTTCTTCTATTAGGTCGATTATAATAAAAAGAGGTGCTCGACGGACATAAAATGAAATGAAAATGAATGAAAGGATTTCATTTTATCAACTTGAATTCAACTATACGTTTAGGGGATTTATATATAAATTATAATTCTTTGAACAAAACCTGTGTGCTGTTTAAAAGAAATTATTACGTTAAACGCCCGAAGTCAATCATTAAAATGTAATTTTGCTCTATTGAAGATATTATAGATATTAGCGTGATTTTTGAGAAAATTTTAAACAAATTAAAATGAATGTTTAAAAATAAATCAAAATAATAAACTACACTAAAGTTACTATACCCTCTAATTGTATACTCACTTTTAAAACACAACTATTTTGACTGCTTTTTAAATCAACTTGGTCAATTACGTTATGTTTAAATAAATATTGAAACAACAAGTTCTTCAGTAGTAAATTTTGCTACTGTTTAATATGTGTACCTAATAGAAATTTGTTGCACTTGGAATATTGCAAACAAAATAAAGTGCGTATAGACTTCTCAATGAGTCGATTATATCGTAAAATATTAACAAACTCTCTAGTTTTTTGTCACTTCTCTAGAAATTAGTCGCTCGCCACTATTTGATTAATTCACATCAGGCAGTTTAATGAGCGATATAAAGTGTGTCCCAGAATGAAGTTATCAAGATTTCAACGCTACATTATTCAAAAACCAAATTATTCCAGACATTGAAACTTGGTGACAATCATATCTGATGTCTGAACTTGCTGTTGTGCAAAAATAAAGATTGTCCATGCATCAGTTGTCTAGAAGTTAGCGTTTGAAGCTCCACAGGAGTTTGGACACTTTTCCCAGTATGGGTAAGTTGTAAAAATTCCACGGCAACAAAGAACGCCATCTTTAGAGACATATTCATGATAAGTGTTTTTGTTTACAAGATTATTTTAATCTAAATCTGGTTTCTTTTTATATGTAAAAATCATTTAGATAAATTTTATTAAGTAATCTTTTAGGAAAATCATTTAGCTGGCCCTTTGAAAGCACGCTAAAGGGTTGGTCCTCTGGTAGCAGTGGTTGTAGGAATACGGTAATTCAAAGCAAAAATAACACCTCATTTGTCAATTGAGAAAAGAGTATCATGATTGACTAATATCTGCAAAGTGCAGGTATTTATTTAACATTTCCAGGAGTCAGATATCCTCATCACACGAGTAGCCCATCTTAAAAGTGTCAGAAAATATAAAGCTTATGGTATCAGATGGCAGAAGGAACCGCAAAAAAGAAGCATATGAACGCCAAGGTACAAGCCGAGTTAACATTCAGCTGAACCTTTATTAAGACTCCAAGGCATCATCAAGGAGAAGCAACATGTGAAACAAAACAGAAATGTTGGTAAAAGATGACATCCTTGCTCGCATACTTCCGCTAAAAATTACCACTGGATTTTTACGACCTCTCCAAACTGGGAAAAGTGTCCAAAGCCTCTGGTCCTCTGGAACTTCAAACGCTCACTTCTAGAAAATTAATGCATGGATTTCTTTCATTTTAGCACCAAAGCAAGTGGAGACATTAGGCATAATTGTCACCAACTTTCATTGTCTGTGATAATTTAGTTTTTGAATTATGCGGCATTGAAATCTTGATAACTTCATTCTGGGACACACTGTAGTAGATAGAACATAAATAAGGCATACCACTTTGGATGTTAGCGAGTCAATACCAAGGACAATTTAAACCTTTTCCTCTGTTATTAGTTTTCATTTTGTTACAAACGTGCTAAATTGGGCATAAAACATTTGCCCATAGATAATAACTGTATCTTAATACAAGTATATGGTGTTACTAAAACTGCAATCACATTAAACGTTTCTCTGTTCCCACGCCCATAAAAAGAGCATTCGTAAATCTGTGCTCTGCACCTGGCTAAAACAATGAAAGGGGTATACAATAAGAGGTAGATCTGAAAACGTTTCCTCTATAGATGTTGTATCATTGGTCGATTTCAAAAAATGCAATATTTAATGTCGTCAGTCCTGTTGATGACATGATTGTTTCCATGTTTACTTGTTTATCACTCAGCTGTTAAGGCTGGGGTAGACCTTTAAATGGCATAAACCGTTTTTGTACTATATAACTCTCAAATTGATTTCATAGATTATATAAAAAATGTACATTTTTAGAAGCGGATTTTTTTCCCTCAACATGATGATGATATCGGTGTTTGACCAAAAATGCTGATTTTGGCAAAAAAAATGTCCAAAACCGTATTTTTGCCCCACAAATTTCTAGAAAGCCTGACTAAAATTTGCATTCGTGAAATTTTGAAGTTAGGCTTTCCAAACATGTTTTGGGTAAAAAATATGGTTATTGACATTTTTTGCCAAAATCAAAATTCTGGTCAAAAACCGATATCACCAATATGTTCAGGGTAAACATCTACTTCTAAAAATGTATACTTTTATATGGTTTATTTAATTAGTTTTAGAGTTAGAGTACAAACCCGTTTATGCTAGTTGAAGGTCTACCCCCAGCCTTAATGTATTTAAAGTTTGTATTGGATGTGATCAGCCAATGCACAAATATAGTTTGAAATGATAATTTTGATATGATATGAGTTTTCATTTTGTATAAAACAAGTTCAAATGGTTCGTTATATGATTAATTTACAAACACTAATAGTAATTACAATAATCACACAAGACAAAATAGTACAACTGAGTTGTTAACACCGGATTAAAATAAATTTTAACGTTTGGAATTGCTTTATAAAGTTTGACTACATGTTTTTTGTACATGTGCATATATATTTCGCAGCATTTTCATTAATAAACAGTCACTAAGAACTACTATAAATTCGAATCGATCTCTATAAAATGGAAAGTTGCACTTCGGTTTTAAAGTTTAAAAAAATATGATTTGAAAACGGGAATGACTGGACACAATTTATGGATGATGATGATGAAGATGGTTCATTATTTTTGTAATACTATCCTACCACTGTGATCACCAGCAATATAACATTTTTTATTTTCCATTTTTACCCGATTTTAAAAAGTTAACACTTTGTATGGTAACATATTTACCAAGAAAATAACATTTAAGACAACGGATGATTAGGTGAATACGTACAATTAGAGTAAAAGAGAACAAACATAACTTTAATTAACAAAATACATGAAATAACAAAATTCTTCGACGCGAACTAAGTATAGAATTCTTGATTGAAAATGAAATTTATTGATGTGATGATTATGCTCTAATTAACAAATGATGAAAAATGGGTCTTAAAATGTCACATTTTCAACGTCATTGATCGTTATTGATGACAGGCAAACTAAAATCAACTTATCGATATCATAAGTATGTTCTAATTGATAAAATGATGGTATTAGTGTTCAAGTTTTAATTAACGACACAATAATTATGCGGATAAACAGGTGTGGAATTTACCATCATTAATATGAACAAAAGGTTTTTGATATTTAAGCGGAATTATTGAGGTACTTTCATGTATTCATAATTGAGGAAAAATTCTTTTAGATCTATAAATCAATAAATTTAGCTAGAAAATCGTCAATAATTAAGCGGGTTGATCGAAATTTAACTGCAATTTGCGAAAATGTCATTAACAATTACAAAGGCTTAAACAATAACAAGTGACTTATCCGTGCTTGAAAGTCTGATGCAATTAATATGACGCATTAATCAATTAACAAACTGTTCATTTTTTTATATCTAGTATTTATTTATAATTTTGATTATTGTTGAATTTAAAAGGACATTCATGGGTAAAGTTTTAGTTTCCTCAAAACAAGCTCGCCATGTCATGACGTAATAGTTGTTTCTTTCCAGAGGTATCTTTGTTTTCATTATAATACGTTTTGTATAATTGGATTTCATAAGGCTGCTGTCTGGTGATGTATTGTCGAATTCTATGCGTATAGATACAAAGAATTTAAACCCGATATTAACGAAACTACCCTTACATGTATATAGATCTGTTCTGAAATAAGCCGTGGTCAATGTTGCTTTAGCAAAAATCTGTGCTTCACCGCCTTTCACTCTTCGAATACTGTTGATTTTGAAGGTTTAACGACAATATTTTATTGGTCAACTAAGCTGTCACTTGGTATTATTATTTATGGTAAAATGGCAAGTTATATTTCTTGCTTGATTTCATATAAAAATACTAAAGGCGGGTGCAACATTTGTACCTTATCATATTAATTCGCCCGTTCTTAATATGCTTATTATGCATTTTTGGTGTATTTACCAATAAGAAACAATCAAAATATTCTTTATAATATTTGTTAAGTGTAAAACCAATAGTGGTAATTAGCGGGTGTTACACGTGCCTTAATTTGTTTTTATTGGAATCATTCATTGACAATGATTGATAATATTATCACATGTATACAACTTCATCATCATTAAAAAGGTCACGGCTCATATAGCTAAAATAACATGTTTGTACGGTTCTTAACAGTTACGTCTATTGTTGCAATTGATTTCTTTCAAAATATAATTTGTTATCAGAGTCTGGGCGGGTGTTAAACCAAAATTTGGTGAGTATTATCACCTGCTAATTATGTTTAAGACGCTTTCTAACAAGTTACATTTATATACTGAGTAGTAGGAAATAAGAAAAGGAAGGAAAACACAAGTAGGCCTATTTATGGTTTGAGAGCGGCAGGTGGATTTATATCCATCATTTTCATTACACCACAAAAATATATATCAACACCAGGGTGTCAACAGAAACGTTTGAATCAGGTTTGGGTCATTTACAGTTTTTCTATCGTATGTAGAGTAGTTATCAGTTATTTTGAAATTTTTATAAATCGGTAAAAGCATAAATAAAATATCCTTATGGTTAAAACAAACATAGCTACAAAATCCAGTTAGATGTGCATAGCAATCACTAGGCTATTCAATCAAATGTATACAGAATGTATATGTGTCATTATTTAATAAGACAACAGAGAATTTAAATAAAAATTGCTCGTAGTTTGTTAAATGTTAGGTAGCGATCAAATACCATGTTGAGTGGCAAAATTGATCAAAATCAACAATGTATGCATACAAGTCTCAACATATTAATTCTCTGCGACAAAGTAATATGCATTAAAATCATATTTCAACTGTTTTGGCACGATTAGCTACAGTATTTCTTAAAGGCATAAATGAAGCGATAACGCTATAAGGAGTCCAACAATAAACGAAATAAGAATCACATTTCAATCGTGGTGTCAAGTAACCACTAAAGTCAACAACTTAAAATGGACAATGCTTCTATCAAAAGCTGAACAAACACACAAGTTATAGGACAAAATCAACCCAATTACCGGAAAATTCACAGATTACCACTTTTGTACTTATAGTTCTGATGAATATGCTGTTTCAAGTTCATGAACTTCTTCGGACAATTGTCAGAATCACTCTACCGAAACGAGCGAAAAGAAGCAGGTATTTACATAGACATCATCTCAAGTGAAATTTAATACAAAAGTTTTATATCCATTTATCATTTTAATTTCATTTAAATGTAAGTTCCATTCATTAATGTTCTCATACTCTCTTAACGTAGAAGATTGAAATTTCAATCTTTCGAAAGGGTTCAAATCGTGTCACTCTTTTCGAGTAAAATTTCTCTCTTTTAGAGTGATCTAACTTCACTTTTGGGATGATCACTGTAGTAACTCTTTTTCAAGTGATCCTTTTGTTTTTTAGTTTTGGTCTTTGACTTATTTTCTTGTTCTCCTCCACAATGTGTTTGTGGAAATAAATAAAATTATGTTATTGTATAATTTGTTATGTTTATATATTGACATGTATAATTCAGGAGCTCAATGATTATGTCTTCCTTAATACGCGTTTATTTCATTATCTTTGTTTTGTTTTGTTTTTTCGCGGTACAATTGACTTGAATACAAATCTTAAAAGCGCGATTTTAAATAGTGCAATCCAATGGATTCCTGCTGTGATTTTAATTACGTTGTAATTCTATAAAACATATTGCAAACTATATCTGTAACAATATGGGTTTGATATTTGTTCAATTTAATGCTTCAAAAGTGATAAGCATTTAAGAAAGTTCATTAATGCTAAACTATCAGTGGGCTTAGGTTGGTCTTATTTAAACTGCCAATCATAACTTAAGTGAAATAACCGTTATATTTGGTTGACTTTCAAATTGATAAATGTTTTTGAACCAGAATAGATATTATGTACTTAGATGTAAAATTAACTAATTATATTGTTTTCAATATACTTCGAATTTATTTGATAATTAACATTAGGAAAAAAATTGTAAAGAATTGATAAATGACAATTATAACATTGAGCGTCATTGACCACATTGATTAATCACATGAAAACAAAAGAGGTGTACTTTCCAAATTCAAGTCAATAAATAGCCACGGGGTTTAATTAGTGGTAAATTAATAATGGTGTAATATGCATGAAAACGGCTTCTTAAGTAGTTTTAATTGAAAGATTAATATGCTTATTAAATAATGAAAACGTTTTAGTCGCTCCTTAATTAGCAATTTCTTAAACCAAAACCATTACCTCATTAGCCCTGTTAGCTCTGAGAGTAGTTAACTAATTATAACAAAAGGTGACACCAATATCATGAATATAGATATGTATTTCAACATCAATTGACTTTACGATAAGAAAAATGTATTTCTTTGCTTTACTTTTTAATTTTAGCCAAAATGTGTTGATTGATTTGTAATAACTAGATTAACCTAATATTTGGAATGTTCTCACTGAACTTCTTATGTTAATGGAATAAATAAGTCTGAACTTGCGACCAATATAGCCTTCAAGAGAAAATGCGATCACTTCATCCATTCAAAGGATCAAATGTTTGTTAAAGACTGGATTTGTAAAGTAGTAAGCTTTTAATAAAATTCAGTAATTATCAACAGTTTTCAGTATCAGATTTATATCCCATTTCTGAGTATAGTTAAATCCAAACCAAATCGCATTCATAGCATACTTTCTTTGAAGGCAATGAACTTTATTTAATGGTGTACCTGTGAATGTCTTGGAAGTAATTGTATTTTGGGAGTTAATCGCATAAATCTTGTTTAGGGTATGCGCTTGTTTTAGGTTCATTACTTCTGAGCATTTTTCGGATACGTATGTTCAAAGATGACGAATTAAGTCAAGCATTAGCTTGATTTGTTCTCAATCACTTTTTAAACGCAGGAGCATTTTTAAATCCAATGTGTACATCCTTCCGGATTGCGAAAGCAGTGTTTCAGGGATTAGGAGTTAATGTATTCAACACTTTGGTGTGATTAAATTGAACGAATTCAGATGTTTGTGGAAGTGTGAGACAGGAAATGAAAAAGGAATCGAGACTGTAAAACGAGGTAGTCTGGTGTAAAAAGAGGAAGAGATTATTGGGATAAGGAGATAAAATAGGGAGTATTTCTGCTCGTTCGTAAGATTAAAAGTGCTGTTGCCATATAGTCATATAAAAAAAAAGAGCCTATGAAGGAATACGTGGACTTAAGATCTTGCGAACTTAAATAAGTATTTCGTCTATATTTCTTTTATATTCAAAGTGATGATTGAAAATGAATAACACTTAAACGTTATATATGAATATACTAGGTCTTATCTCTAAAGCTGAATAATTTTAGATGACTTACATATGATGCTGTCTATATAAGATAAGTACCCAATAACTTCATTAATGGCATCATATATTATGGCTATGTTTAATTCACAGGTGCTAATAAATTACTTCATTAATGAGTGCTAATCAGTTGGTGTTATCATACTAACTTCATACTTCATCGGTGGGTGCAATCTATCTAAGTTGACCTCATCCTATATACACCTTCTTTAGCAATGAGTGTTATGAACCAAATTAAAGATGACTTCATCAATGTGTGTTATCTTATCTACACCGTAAGATTGATTCATAACCGAATTGGTGCTTTTTACTTAAGATAACTCTATCAATAGTACATCCTGAGCAAAGTAACGATTTTCACTTAAACTGTAATACTTATAAATGGAGTCGGGTCTTAAGTCACTCGAATCCTTCAATTTTATCTTTATTGTGTTAATATTTTACCACATTTTCATCCTCCAAACATAATATGGTCAGAATTGGTCATTGCGTGTCGGGATATAGGCCTAAACAAAGTGTTGAAAGAAAAAAAAAGACAAAGAAAAGAGAAAGAAAAGGAAAACGCATTAACACCAGATCAAAGTTGACGCTTAGCAATATGGTACTTGAAACGAGAGTGTAATGTGTATCATTTTTAGAATTATTTAATAAAAACATCAATCCAATCGGAAAGGATACACCGCTATTTTGATATCATGATTGAAGAAAACATCAGAACAGATGGTAAATATTAATAGTCGGCTCTATCATGCATGGAAGGGGATCATGACATAGGCATCAAATTTTATTTTAAATGCTGCGTTTAGACATCACATGTTACGAGTGGTTAGCTTTCGCTCATCAGGTTGGAAATACACCCCTTAGCAATATAAATCATACATGACTTTCTATTAGAAAGTGACTGGAGCGTGTCTGCTATATCATAATCGTAACTACACCTCCTGTCCTCATTTCGTAACATTTTGTCGCGTAGTTAGTTCACACTTTCATATTCAGTTTATGTTTATGCGTTCACCCTACAGCAGAATATTCAAAAAGCCTTTCTTATAATCTGACCTTAATACCATATACTATCTATCCCCAAAAGAACGTTCATCTTACAAACTGAACGAAAACCACAGGGCGGAACACGAGTTTGAATTGCCCAATGCACAGGGATGAACGGGTAAACGTTGTTGCTAACATGCCTCGTAATTATCTTGCAATTTGGCAATCTAAATTCATAACAAAAGTCAAAAGTATAGATAAGAGATTTTGAACCTGGACAATTAGACTAGATTACGAAATGTCTTATGAAAAATTCGGACTATAAGTGCCGTTGCAGCGTTTCAAAATAAATTTGATTCGTCATATTCTATCCTATGTATAAGCATGATAAGTGGGATTTGGTAATGACAAAACCAACAATTAATGGACATACCGTATTAAGGAGAATTAAGCAAAGACAAAAATACACTAAAAATATTATCCACCCGACGCACAGATCGCTAAATCGCATCACAGATGGGATGGCAGAGATATTACAATAATCTGCTCTAATAATACTATTAGATATCATGGATGAACGAGTGGAATATACAATATAAAATGCAAACAGGTAACGTCTTTGATGATTAGGCAGATTATTCATTATGCAGGGAGAGATTAAGCCCAACTGTCATGCAGCTTGTGCTAGGTGTGGGGAGTAACGCCTGCAAGAACGGTTCCCTTCAAATATTGATGAGTTTTGGAATATGCATGATATTGGAAACTTGATATGGTCATAAGCATGACCATATTTTTGCATTAAATGCAAAATTGGTAACCTTTTATGTGATCCAAAATCTTAAGAACGCAATTCATAGAGAGATTGCGTATTCGTGATCAGTTAAATTATTGTCATTCTCATAAATATGAAAAGAATTTATGGTCACGTTTACCTCTCCTGAACACTATTGCGCAATCTCTATAATATCGACAATATCGAAAATGTTGTTTTAGTATTTTTTGCATTGAATTCAAAGACAAGGGATGATCTTACATTATCTAACAATGGAGTTTTTAGTTCCACAAGATGTTTATCGGTTTATTCTCAAAAACACAAAGCTTTTGAGTTTTCAAAACGTTTTTATTGCTTTTTTTTTATCTTTTCCGATATGTTTTCTTTTACGGTTCGACGTTCTTTGGTTCATTAAATATTTCGTTGATACATTTGGTTGTTTCAAATGATGTTTAGTACGACGAAGTTTTACATATAAGCCAATTTGCCATATTCATAAGAACTAGCAAATGATTTTTACTAGCCTTTAACTGTATCTTTTTCTAATTGGTATACTTTGGATTTTTCTAATTGGTATACTTTGGAATATTAAAGTGCTAAGGCTTCGGGGCACAATTAAGCCACAACTTTGTGCAGCCGGCCGCAACCTTACCACAGCCTAATTTTTCCAAATGGCGACCGTAGGCTTGATTGATCACCTCAATATTATTGTACAATATTCATTACATGTTTTGAAATTATTTTAGAGATGCATAATTTCATTTCTTCTGTTATTTCATCTGTAACTATAAAAGTAAGGATAGCCTAGAAAAGTATAATTTACTACCTTTTGCTATATTAGTAAAAGCTTCTTGTGGTAAGAAATGAAATCATGTTATGGTATAATATGTAATGTTTATATATTAAACTGTATAAATTCAGTAGATCAATAATTATGTCTTTTTTAATACGCGTTTATTTCATTATCTTTGTTTTGTTTTGATTTTCGCGGTACAATTAATTTTAATACAAATCTTAAAAACACCATCTTAAAAGTGCAATCCAATATATTCCTGCTGTGATTTTAGTTCTATAAAACATATTGCAAACTATATCTGTAACAATATGAATATGATATTTGCTTAATTTAATGCTTCAAAAGTGATAAGCAATTAAGAAAGTTCAGTTATGCTAAGCTTAGATTGGTCTTATTTAAGATGCCAATCGCAACTTTGGCCTAAATGAAATAATCGTTATATTTCGGTGGGTATGGTTGACTTTCACATTTAATTTATTACAATATTGTTAAATGTTTTTGAACCGGAATAGATATATTTGATGTACTTAGATGTAAAATAAGCTAATTACATTGTTTTCAATACACTTCGAATTTATTCGATAATTAACATTACATAAAAAATTCTAAAGAATTGATAAATGACAATTATAACATTGAGCGTCATTGACCACATTGATTAATCACATGAAAAACAAAAGAAGTGTACTTTCCAAATTCAAGTCAATACATAGCCACGGGGTTTAATTAGTGGTAAATTAATAATGATGCAATATGCATGAAAATGCTTCCTAAGTAGTTTTAATTGGAATATTAAGATGATTATTAAATAATGCAAACGTTTTGGTCGCTCCTTAATAAGCAATTTCTTAAACCAAAACCATTACCTCATTAGCCCTGTTAGCTCTGAGAGTAGTTAACTAATTATAACAAAAGGTGACACCAATATCATGAATATAGATATGTATTTCAACATCAATTGACTTTACGATAAGAAAAATGTATTTCTTTGCTTTGCTTTTTAATTAAGCCAAAATGTGTTTGTTTTGATTTTCGCGGTACAATTAATTTGAATACAAATCTTAAAAACGCCTTCTTAAAAGTGCAATCCAATATATTCCTGCTGTGATTTTAATTAAGTTGTAATTCTATAAAACATATTTGCAAACTATATCTGTAACAATATGAATATGATATTTGCTTAATTTAATGCTTCAAAAGTGATAAGCAATTAAGAAAGTTCAGTTATCAGTGGTCTTATTCAAAATGCCAATCGCAACTTTGGTCTAAATGAAATAACCGTTATATTTCGGTGGGTATGATTGACTTTCAAATTTAATTTATTATACAATATTGTTGAATGTTTTTGAACCAGAATAGATATGATGTACTTAGATGTAAAATTAACTAACTATATTGTTTTCAATGCACTTCGAATTTATTCGGTAATTAACATGAACGGAAAAAATTCTAAAGAATTGATAAATGACAATTATAACATTGAGCGTCATTGACCACATTGATTAATCACATGAAGTGTACTTTCCAAATTCAAGTCAATACATAGCCACGGGGTTTAATTAGTGGTAAATTAATAATGATGTAATATGCATGAAAACTGCTTCCTAAGTAGTTTTAATTGAAAGATTAATATGCTTATTAAATAATGAAAACGTTTTAGTCGCTCCTTAATTGGCAATTTCTTAAACCAAAACCATTACCTCATTAGCCCTGTTAGCTCTGAGAGTAGTTAACTAACTATAACAAAAGGATAACACCAATATAATGAATATAGATATGTATTTCAACATCAGTTGAGTTTACGATAAGAAAAATGTATTTCTTTACTTTGCTTTTTAATTAAGCCAAAATGTGTTTATTGATTTGTAATAACTAGATTAACCTTACATTTGGAATGTTCTCACTGAACTTCTTATGTTAAAGGAATAAATAAGTCTGAACTTGCGACCAATATAGCCTTCAAGAGAAAATGTGATCACTTCATCCATTCAAAGGATCAAATGTTTGTTAAAGACTGGATTTGTGAAGTAGTAAGCTTTTCATAAAACTCAGTTTTATTATTATCAACAGTTTTCACTATCAGATTTATATTCCAATTCTGAATATAGTTAAATCCAAACCAAATCGCATTCGTGGCATACTTTCTTAGAACTTTATTTAATGGTGTACCTGTGAATATCTTGGAAGTAATTGTATTTTAAAGTTAATCGCATAAATCTTGTTAGGGCAGAAGCTTGTCTTAGGTTCATTACTTTGAAGATTTATCAGGTTCGTGTGTTCAAAGACGATGAATTAAGTCAGGCATTATCTTAATTTTTTATCAATTACTTTTTTAACGCAGGAGCATTTTTTAATGGAGACCATCCAATATGTACATCCTTCCGGAATTTGCGAAAGCAGTGTTTCAGGGATTAAGAGTTAATATATTAAACACTTTGATATGATTAAATGGAACGAATTTAGATGTTTGTGGAAGTATGAGAGAGGAAATGAAAAATGAATCGAGACTGTAAAACGGGGCAGACTAGTGTCAAAAGAGGAAGAGATTATGGGATAAGGAGGTAAAATGGGGAGTATTTCTGCTCGTTCTTGGGATTAAAAGTGTTCAGTCACTTTCTAATAGAAAGTCATGTATGATTTATTGCTAAGGGGTGTATATCCAACCTGATGAGCGAAAGCTAACCTCCCGTAACACGTGATGTCTAAACGCAGCATTTAAAATAAAATTTGATGCCTATTTCATGGTCCCCTTCCATGCATGATAGAGCCGACTATTAATATTTACCATCTGTTGCGATGTTTTCTTCAATCATGATATCAAAATAGTAGTGTATCCTTTCCGATTGGATTGATGTTTTTATTAAATAATTCTAAAAATGATACACATTCTCGTTACAAGTACCTTATTGCTAAGCGTCAACTTTGATCTGGTGTTAATGCGTTTTCTTTTTCTTTCTCTTTTCTTTGTCTTTTTTTCTTTCAACACTTTGTTTAGGCCTATATCCCGACACGCAATGACCAATTCTGACCATATTATGTTTGGAGGATGAAAATGTGGTAAAATATTAACACAATAAAGATAAAATTGAAGGATTCGAGTGACTTAAGACCCGACTCCATTTATAAATATTACAGTTTAAGCGAAAGTCGTTGCTTTGCTCAGGTTGTACAATTGATGATAACGTTATCTTAAGTAAAAAGCACCAATTCGGTTATGAATCAATCTTACGGTGCATATAAGATAACACACATTGATGAAGTCATCTTTAATTTGGTTCATAACACTCATTGCTAAAGAAGGTATAGATAGGATAATAATAATAATAATAAAGGAGATTTATAAAGCGCAAGATGCAAGGCTTCAAAAACAAGCGGATGTATGGGCCAAGTGCATGACAGCGAGGAAGCACAACAAAACAGCATGCTCAGAACGCGAGACACAGAAAACAGAAGAGCAATGCAAATGGAGCATGCACTCGCCCAAGACATACGTTGTCAGAGGACGCAAAAATAATGATTAAAAGCACAAGAAATATTAAAATATACAGATAATAAACAATAAAAGTTAGCAATCATAATACAGTGCGTTCACAAAGGCATGTATATAAAACACAATTATTAACAGTAACAAGTTATTAAAAACAGCGAGGATGATATATGAGACATGATCAGAATTGCAACAATAAATGAGTTGCAGAAAGCCCTGGACTAAGGGGAGAGGTTGCCAGCACATCAGCCTCAGTCAAAAACACACAATTAAAACAGGGTAGATATTGCAAAAAATAGAAATTGCACACAGCCACAAATAAGTTGTCAGTGCTGTAGAATTGCGCGAGACGAAGGCAAACAATCAAATATGGAGATGGTGCGAGGATATATATCCGAGGTAAAATAAAGACTAAGGGGAGAGGTTGCCAGCACATCACCCAAAGTCATACAAAATAATTGATTTGAAAGACACAAAATATGAAAATACATGCATGATGAAGCTGATGACAAGCTGATGAAAAACGATGCTGATACTTTTCCAAGGCAAAATTAAGAACTAATGGGAGAGGTTGCTAGCACGTCACCCAAAGTCATACACAAATGATGGTCGATCCCATATAAATGAAAACATGCGCAAGTAAAAGAAGCAAACATAA
>JXSR01S072458.1:112446-125790 GCA_000969725.1 Ophiothrix spiculata
AATGGGGTCTTGGGAACTGAAGTAATCTTGAAAAGAGCATCTTGGGGAGCGGAAGAGGAGGCTTAAAAAGGGGGTCTCGAGGGCGGCACATACCCGTACCTTCCGTCAATGTAAGTACCCCCCCCCCCCCGGGATTTTTCCTTGTCTTTTTCTATCGTATATACATGGTTTTCAAGTAAAGTTTAGACTGTGTGATACACAAAAACATTTTTCTTGTTTTTGTACAATGTGAATATGGTTTCTTGACATATTTTCACATTATTGTGTCAAATTTTCAAATGTGCTATCCAAAGTGTAAGTGAGAATAGCGAGAGCAACTGTCGATATGAGGTAAGCATAAAACTGGGCACGCTCCAGTCACATCATGTATAATTTATACTGCTGAAGGGTGTACTTTCACACTTAATAAGCGAGATTTTTAAGACTTTTAAAGCTCTAATCATTCTCTCATCAACATGTGGTGTCTAAATGCGGCAATTAAAGTTAAATATGATGCCTATTTCATGGTCCCTTTCCATGCATGATCAACCCGAGTATTAATACTTGCCATCTGTTACGACATTTTCACTCCTCGTCGTTTCCGCAATGATAGGCAATGTTGTTTTTAGCCGATAGTTTTGAAATGTGATAAAATCAACGGAAATTGAACTTGAGTTACAAGTGTTTGGTGTCAAGGAGATCAAACGGATTAAAATGGCGAGTGTGTATGATGCGGTTTATGTGTCTCCAACTTGTTGTTTTGTTTCTCTCAGAAAAAAAATCCTCAAATTCTAGTATTCTAGGTAACGAATATTTAAATGTTCATAAATTAATTAGTTACAGTCATTTACGTGTTCGTTTATAAAAAAAAACTCCGCTTAAAATAAGAAATACAAAAGTGCAACGTCATAATACTGTTTTCAGTAGTCTTAATAATGTAACAACAGTATGTTTCATATGGGTAACTTGTCATAGCCTATACATGTTATTACAAGTCAAAAATGTATAATTACCCAAAACTATACGAAATTTGCAAAGGAAAACACTTTTCCACAATTGCAATGAAAACAGTATACCGTATATATTACTGAAACAACAGTGTGGAGGAGGATCGGAAAATAAGCCCAAGGGCCTGTATAGTTCAAGACGCCTTTTAAGTAAGATATATTTAATTTTTTTATGAATACTATATGTTTACATTATTACATTTACAAAAACATCAGCTATAATCAATTGGTTTCAGTACCATAAGGGGAAACAAGATGATTTTTATAAGAACCTCTAAAACATTTTACATCATCAGATTTTTAATTTCATCAGAAATATGGTTCTATATTTCCACTCCAAGGCAAGAAATTTATTTATTTCCAAATTCATTTTAGGGCATTTGAAGATACTGGCAAATCTGCTATTATACTTATAATCCAATGCTGTCATTTGAAGCAGTTTTAACTTGAAGCCAGAATGTATAATGGTTCTTTGAAAGAAAAAAAAACATTTTAAACAAATTTCCCACTTAGGACCAATGATATGAAGATGCATATTCCCGAGGAGGATGTGGCTTTTCAAAAAAGTAGATCTCTTGGAGGAAAAGTTTTCGTTTTGGTCGACCCTAAACTAATTTTAGTAGTTTTTATAAAGTGACAAGCAAAAAAAGTTTTCAGTAGTTTTCCAAGCATTCTGTTTAGTATTTGATTGAGAAACAACCTACATTTACATGTTTTTGTGCTTTAGGTGTTCTGTCGGTGGACATTTAGGGAATTTTTGTGGACCTTTTTTGTACTTTGTCAAATTTTGGGGGTGCCACGCCCCCACCGCACCCCCTGGCTACTGACCTGTTCCCCGGTGTATATTTGTCCCTTGAAACATGAGTTTGAAAGAAATCTGAAACTGTAACTTACATTTTTCAATTTGAATCCAGTATCAACAGCTTGGGTTGATCTAGCCTAAACAAATTTGGTTTTAAAGTTAATTTATAGGATATATAGTTTTATTGAAAAAAAATATTTCAACATCATCAGTTATTATATTAAAAAAGCCCCGTAATTTACAGAAATCAAAAAAGAAATATGGTAGATCATTAAATAGTATTCGCGAATAGCAAATTTTAAAATTATACATACTGATGTGTTAAATGTCAAGAAGATTGACTCAAATTAAGAGCCCTTTAGTTAATAAAATTATCTTATATCTTAAGATATCTTATATAAAAATATCCTTAATCATCAAGGCCACGCAATGCTTTCAAAGAAATAAGTATGTGTTTTAGTTCTAGAAAGAAAAGAAAACAAAACAACATACGCATGACATTTAATACTTCACTTGACGTGATGTCATAGTTAGCAATATAGGATACTTGTAACAAGAGTTAAATTTATGTAGCCTATATCATATCATAGAATTATTTAATTAACGTATCAATCCTATCCAATCGGAAAGAATATATAATTATTTTAAAACATTGATAGAAAAAAACCTGAAACAGATGGTAAATATTAATAGTCGCTCCATCGTGCATGGAAGGGGACAATTAAATAGGCATAAACATTTGTCATTTAATTACTGGGTTTATAAGAGGTTTCCATTTCGCCCATCAAGTAAACGGTTTGCCCCTTAACAATATCTGTATACCGTAGATCATAGCTTTCTATAAGAAAGTGAACAAGCGTGTCTGATGTATACCAACTTGGAGTTAAACACACGTTTCTCACATTCTAACATTTTGCGGAGTTGTTCACACTTTTTGTTTAGTCTACCACGTCGTTTAGCCTCTGGCAGATATTATGTCAAAGATAAGTTCTATCTGTTTTTTTTAAATGCCTTACTATCTATCCCAAGAGCACGTTCCTCGTCACAAACTGAAAAAAATCACCACAGAGCGGAACATGGGTTTCAATTGCCCAGGGATAAGCGGATAAACGTTGTACAAATAAGTGCCGTAGTTACTTTATTTCCCCAGTTCATATAGAGAAGTCAAACTTAAAAGAAGATTACAAAATTCAGGGCCACAAATTACTGTCACGGCGTTGTAAATTTAGACTTTGCCATTAATCACTGAAAGTGCGATTAAGGAGAAACAAAAACAACAATTAATGGACTGATTAGGATAGAAACAGGAAAATTGTTTGGTCTAACAAGTATGTTTCACCCTTTACACCATTCTTAAACGTGTACCATCTTAACAAAATTTTTAGGCATAACTTTCTTTACTTAACCAGCTTTAGAAAATAAGATTACTATATTCATCTATAACGCAATAGTTTTATTCATTTTCAATCATCACTTTGAATATAAAAGAAATATAGACGAAATACTTATTCAAGATTTAAGTTTGAAAGATCTTCAATCCACGTATTCCTTCATCAGCTCTTATTTTGTATATGACTATGAACTACCATGATATGGCCACAGCACTTTTAATCCCAAGAACGAGCAGAAGTACTCCCCTTTTTATCTCCTTATCCCAATAATCTCTTCCTCTTTTGACACTAGTCTGTCCCGTTTTACAGTCTCGATTCCTTTTTCATTTCCTCTCTCATACTTCAACAAACATCAAAATTCGTTCCATTAATCATAGCAAAGTGTTTAATACATTAAGTCTTAACCCTTGATACACTGCTTTCGCAAATTCCGGAAGGATGTACATATTGGATGGTCTCCATTTAAAAATGCCCATGAGTTTAAAAAGTGATTGAGAAAAATTCAAGATGATGCTCGACTTGACTTAATTCACCATCTTTAAACATACAAACCCGATAAATCTTCAAAGTAATGAACCTAAGACAAGCTTCTGCCCTAACAAGATTTATGCGATTAACTCCCAAATACAATTACTTCCAAGATATTCACAGATACGCCATTAAAATAGTTCATTACCTTCAACATGTTCAAAGAAAGTAAGCCATGAATGCGAATGTTGTTTAGCATGCAAACGTTTTAACATACAGTAGTATAAGGCAATTTGAACTAGCAAATGAATTTACTAGCCTTTAACTGTAGCTTTTACTAATTGGTATACATGTAGCTTTTACTAATTAGAATACATAAAGATGTGTAAGTAAGTGCTTAGGGGTCGGAGCACAACTAAGCCACAACTTTGCGCGGCCGGCCGCAACCTGACCACAGCCTTATTTTTCCAAAATGGCGACCGTAGGCTTGATTGATCACTTCAATGTTATTGTACAATATTCATTACATGTTTTGAAATGTTTGAAATTATATAGAGATACATAATCAAGCTTGCGGTCCCCATCTTGGAAAATCGGCCGCACAAAGTTGTGGCCTAATTGTGCTTCAGTGTGCTTAGAAATATTGGTCAAAGCAAATACCGGTGAATACTTATCCCTTGTATGATGGCCTATTTTTAAAACACTTTAATAATGGATTGAAACATTACCAAAAGCTCAAAATTCCAGGAGCTCGATCTACATTTCCATACTCTATGCTGCCTGAGGATTTTGTTTTGTAAAACGAGTGACAATTTGCTTTTGTCAATGACAAAAGCATAATCCCGAGGCTTGCGCCTTTTATTCTTAAGATACAAGCCATTACATCTGTTACACCGTATACCTGTCATACATTAGACCCATCCACGCAAAAATGCTTCATTGATTTTTGTAATTTTTACATATGTTAAAGCATTTTTAGCGTATTTTAAAATACTGAAATAAAAATAGAATCACCGTATTAATTTTAATATATATTTTTGAGCTAAAATCATGAATATTGCCCCTAAATGACTCGCCAAAAATATGACAGATCACGAGAACCGCTTTGTTGACCCAAAGTTAACCATTTCATATGAATTTTTTCAAGAAAAATAACTACCTATCCAATTCGAACTTTATATTCCAAATATTACACTTCATTTCAAGCACAAAAAAAATAAATTTTCTGTTAAAAATGAATTTCATTTTGAAATAATCAAGCAAACTAGATGTAAGATAAGAGATTTCATTAATACTATTACTATCATAGTAAAAATGCTGGTCGGCTGCAATCAGGTGACGAAAATCGTGATCGGAAAGCTTGAGAACTTTGCAGGAAAGCAGGTCTTTGTTGACCCTCGTTGTAATATTCATAACTCTATTATGACTATATGAAAGATATGCAAAATGAAATTGATTCTAGATGGGATGATCGTTGGATAAACAAGACTTATTAGCAGACCAATCGTGCGTTATAAATAATGAAATTTAAAGCTACATCTTTGACTTGGATTCAGCATGGATATAGCAAACGGTAGTAAATTTTTCTATCTAGGCTATCGTTACTTTTATAGTTACAGATGAAATGACAGAAGAAATGAAAGAAGGAAGGTGAAGCATAAAGAAAATTATGGGAATGAACAAGAGAAAAGAACAAAATATGAAAAGAATTGATGTAATAACCAATCAAGATTATCTAAATCTCGAGTGCTAAAGCCGAAGCTCTAAAAATATGATACAGTTTTCTCAATATCGGTACTTGAGCAGATAAATGCACTCAAGTGACTACGGTTAAAGGGTGAAAATAAACGTATCTATCAAGTGCCATTGCGATAAATTCCACACATCAACACTGCGTGGATGGCTCTAAAACATGACATTTATGTGATGAAACAGCTGAATGGTTTGTGTCTTAAGGAACAAGAGGAGCAAGCGTAAGGGATTATGAATGATGCTTTTGTCATGCGTTTATCTCGACAACCCTCAGCGTAACATAATATAGTGAAGGTATATATATCAAGATTGTTAATGTTTTAATTCATTAATAATATTGCTCCAAGTTACTGTACAATTATGTTGAAATTTTACCCAATAACATTGTACCTTAGTTAACATAATTTCAAGTGAAATAATAAACAAAAACAAAATTGAAAACAATCACAAAAAATTAAACAAGTCAAGACGAAAAACACGAGAGCATCATCTCAACAGGTTGGACTCGCGATACATTTCCTAAGAGGCTGATCTTGGAGAAGTATTAAGAAGGCATGTTCCTAGATTTACTATGTACTCAAAGCTGAAAATTGTTGAATCTAGGAACATGTCTCCTCGAAAGCAGCTATACGTACAGCAACGTTTTAACCCTTATTCTCCTAAGCCATTTTTTTGTAACACGTCCTCCGCGGGGGGGGGGGGGGGTTGTTGCAACCCCCCTAATATTTTAGAACGGAACCACCTATGAACTTTATTTTGCTATTAATAGATAGGTATAGGACCCTACCCTATCCAACGATACCAAGATCATCAAAATCGACCTAGGCGTTACGTAATTATGACGTCATAAAGTACTTTCGGATTGGAAAATCAGGCAAAATTGCATTATGGCAAAAATGGCCACCAAAATCAAAATTTTGCTATAAAAGTTCTCGGATTTTCGTCTGATTTTTTGCTAATTAAGGCCGGGGTCAGACGAATGACGAGGTCGCATTTACTACAATAAATTTTGCTCTCATAAAACGTCTGACCCGTATTTATTACAATAGGGTCGTCGTCGCATTAAAAAAATGAACGACGACAGTTTCCGTCGTTGAGATAGATTTATTGTAATAAAGTTGAAAGTAATGCGGTAAAAACCCTGTGTGACCCCATCTCGTAATTAATTACGACATTGCATTACTATAGCTTGTATGCTGAAAATGATGTGACCGCATGTCGTAATTAATTACGACAATAAATTTATTGTAATAAATGCAATGTCATCGTTCGTCTGACCTTGGCCTAAGAAGGGAAATGATGATTCTAATATGTCTTGTAAGTTTGAGTCTAATAGCATGCATACATTTTTCAAAATGGCGACTTTAAAAATTCCGGGATTTCACCCCCCCCCCCCTACACCCCTAACTTTGACGGCCTACCCTTACCCCACCTTAGGTGCTACCCCTAGTTTTTTCATCAAAATGACCGCAAAGGATGTAAAAGGGATTAGCCAAATGCCTGGGGTCGGTTGCTTTTGCGTTTTTATGAAACGGGGGAAAAACCTTAGGGGTGTGTTGCAACAACAACAACCCCCACCCCCTCCCATTCAGAGAATAAGGGTTAAGAAGGCAATTAAACTTCTTAGGATGCTCTGTCGAAGTTTTTGCACGAAAAAAATATAGGAAATTTATCGCCAATTAGCTACCTATGTCACGGTGACGTCGGACGATGGTTTGGAGAACCTCGTCATGTTGCGATGGTCTTCGGATTGACATCTAAAGACATTTGCTCACCCGAGTGACATTCGCTCACCCTACCAAGAAAACTTCACTCGAACGAGAAGCGACATTCGCTTAACAAATTTTACGACATTCGCTACACTTCAGATTGAATTGGAGCGAAGATCGCTCCAAATATAATATCTTGGGTTTGTTTATTCAATAATCATATAGCACTACAACATGCGCGAGTGACATTCGCTTTCATTGATTGAAACGATGTTCGCGCAATGAGAGCGACATTCGCTCTCCGTTTTAGCGAATAAGTCAGAACAAATATCAAGAGCGAATGTCATTCGGACGAGCAAATGTCTTTAGGACGCCAAGCCTTCCGAAACATTATGAGTTGTAAACAATATAGCGCGCTTACTAAAAACTTTTCTCGCTCATATATCATCAGGGCCCTGTCTCTCTCGCGTTTCTGCTGAAGCCTTTTTTTGACCATATTTGGTAGTCATTAAGGTAACATTAAGGTAACATGGGCGGGGTCTATGTCAATCAAATGTGCAACCATGCACAGAACATTGCGCACAGGAATCCCGATCCCCGTGTGTGTGACTTGAAATCTTCAAGCTTAATCAGCGCAAATCAGCCGATTTCAAATGGAAATTTCACTCTTTGTGTCGGTGAGCTTATAGTACCATCAGCCAAAAGTTGTTCAGAATTAGTGTATCTAATGCTGTATGGGTCTGGTTCTATTTATTTTTCACTTTTATTGCACTGAAATTCAAGAGAATTTCCGGAAAATTTTGTTGACAAAATCAGCTAAAATCGAGCATACTAATGAGTTTGTAAGTGTTTGGTTGAATACATAATTAATTTTGTGACGTCGAATTACAAATTTGCGCTGAAGCTTCATTTTTTCCGTTGGCAAGGTATACCAGATTCCTATCCCATAATTATCTAGAATCCCTGATATCATTCCACTCATCCATAATCAACTGATAGTATCAGAGCAGATTATTGTGATATTTCGCTACCCCATCTGTGATACCTGTTTGCTATCATGCACGTATGTCGTGTGAAAAATATTCTTGAGGCAGTTTTGTCTTTTCCTGTCTCTACCCAAATCAGTCCATTAATTGCTGTTTTTGTTTCTACTTAATCGAACTTTTAGGAGTTGTTAATGGCAAAGTCTAAATTTGCAACGCTGTGACAGTAATTTGTGGCCCTTCTGAATTTCGCAATCTTCTTTTAAGTTTGACTTCTCTCTATACAAATATATGGTGAAAATTTATAAAGTTACGAGATAATTACTAGACTTATTTGTACAACGTTTATCCGCTTATCCCTGGGCAATTGAAACCCATGTTCCGCCCTGTGGTTTTTGTTCAGTTTGTGAGGAGGAACGTGCTCAAGGGGATAGATAGTAAGGTATTTTCAAAAACAGATAGAACTTATCTTTGACATAATATCTGCCAGAGGCTAAACGACGTGGTAGACTGAATAAAAAGTGTGAACAATTCCGCAAAATATTATGTGAGAAACGTGTTTAATTCCAAGTTGGTATACCAGACACGCTTGTTCACTTTCTTATAGAAATATAGCTATGATCTACGGTATACAGATATTGTTAAGGGGCAAACGCCCATACTTGATGGGCGAAATGGAAACCTCTTATAAACCCAGTACTTAAAATGAAAATTTGATGCCTATTTAATTGTCCCTTTCCATGCACGATGGAGCGACTATCTGTTTCAGGTTTTCTTCTATCAATATTTCAAAATAATGATGTATTCTTTCCGATTGGATAGGATTGATACGTTTATCAAATAATTCTAAAATATGATATGATCTAGGCTACATATAAATTTAACTCTTGTTACAAGTATCTTATGTATTGCTAACTGTGATATCGCGTCGAGTCTTGAATATTAAATTTCATGCGTATGTTGTTTTGTTTTGTTTTGTCAATGTTTGTTTTGTTTTCTTCCTAGAACTAAAAGGCAAAATTATTTCTTTGAACGCATTACGTGGCCTTGGTGATATTTTTTTCAGGTGAAGATAAGACTGTGACAATTTTATTAACCAAAGGGTCATTAATTTGAGTCAATCTTCTTGGCTTTTAAGACATCAGTGTGTATAATTTTAGAATTTGCTATTCGCGAATACCATTTCAAGATCTATCATTTTTTTTCCTGTAAATTACAGGGGTTTTTTAATATCCAAAATGATAACTGATTATGTTGAAATATTTTTTTCAATAAAACTATATATCCTATATTCTATAAATTGACTTTAAAACTAAGTTTGTTAAGGCTAAATCAACCCAAACTGTTGATACTGGACGCAAATTGAAAAATGTAAGTTACAGTTTCAGATTTCTTTCAAACTCATGTTTCAAGGGCATATCAGAATATAAACCGGGTACAAGTCCGTAGCCAGGGGGTGCGGTGGGGCGTAGCATCCCCCAAATCAGTTTAACCAATTTGGTTTAACAATGTACAAAAAAAAGATCCACAAAAATTCCCTAAATACCCACCAACAGAACACCTAAAGCACAAAAACATGTAAATGTAGGTTGTGTCTTAATTAAATACTAAACAAAATGCTTGGAAAACTATTTTTTTTTTTTTTTTGCTAGTCACTTTTTCAAAACCTCTATAATTAGTTTAGGGTCGACCAAAACGAAAATTTTTCCTCCAAAAGGTCCACTTTTTGAAAATCCACATCCCCTCGGGAATATGTATCTCCATATCATTGGTCCGAAGTGGGAAATTTATTTAGAATGTTTTTTTTTTCTAAAGAACCATTTTATATTCTGGCTTCAAGTTAAAACTGCTTCAAATGACAGCATTTGATTTTTTTACCACTGCAGATACTCATATTTTTAAATATGAGTATTAGACTTGCCCCAAGTCCTTAGGTAATAAAGTCTCAGAAATTTTCAGGCTCTTGTTAGTTTATACTTTTAAAGCCATCTTTTGTTTCATACCTTTTTGTTTCCCATTCAAAAACCAAATTACATATACAGCGAGCCAAGGACTGAACAGTAAAAGCTACTAGTACTATACTAGTTATTTGACAGACGTGAATTTTATAAGCCAAAGAATATATGATGGGCCTTTATGATAACTGATACTGGTATAAATTGGCCCTTAGAACATATGCCACAGCACATTCAGGGAAATGCTATCACGGTTTTTCCATTTCACAATCATGACAATTGACCATACTCTTGACATATCATGTTGCAGGGGAACAGAAATCACTTTCAAGTTCCAACTGTCTGAAATATCTAAAATTATCACAGGAATTTGTAAACACACAGATTTCTGAATCCAACCTGGTTGAAAAATAAATTGTGTAATATGATGACATGACCCTATGATGAAGATAAGCTATTGGAATACTGCCCAGTTCAAAATGTTGACCAAGCCAGAAGTAGGCCTACCGGTTTTGCATTTTGGAAAATCATTTTGCACAGACAGTAAGACCTAGGGCCTATATTATTTCCACTTGAACTAACATCATTAAGGGAAAATTGTCCAAGTCAGCCTTGAACCAAGGCTATATGAGTATCTGCATTGGTAAAAAAATCAAATCTGGTATTATACTTAAAAGCATAATACCAGATTTGCCAGTAACTTCAAATACCCTAAAATGAATTTGGAAAGAATCAATTTCTTGTCTTGGAGTGGAAATATGAAACAATATGAAACTAATGAAATTAAAAATCTGATAATGTTAAATGTGTTAAAGGTTCTTACAAAAATCATATTGTTTCTCATTATGGTACTGAAACCAATTGATTATAGCTGACATTTTTTGTAAATGTAATAATGTAAACATATTTGTAAAAAAATTAAATATATCTTACTTTTAAAAAAGGAGTCTGGAACTAGACAAGCCTTGGGCCTGTTTCCCGGTCCTCCTCCACATTGTTGTTTCAGTAATGTATCTTACTGTTTTCATTGCAGTTGTGGAAAGTGTTCGCCTTTGCAAATTTCGTATAATTTTGGGTAATCATACACTTTTTGACTTGTAATAACATGTATAAGCTATGAAAAGTTACCCATATGAAACACTACCGTATTGTTACATTATTAGGCTACTGAAAACAATATTATGCTCTCGATACAGATAACTTGGTGTTGCACTTTTGTATTTCTTATTTAAAATGTAGTTTTTATAAATGAACACGTAAATGCCTATAAAGCGGTAGATATACTTCGTCATTTTTGTAGTCATTTTCATTCAGAATTTTTCTCATGGTGATTGTTTTTAAGGATGGAGTAAACTGTTAATTCTGAATGAGAATTTTCATTCTAAATTTTCACATTGTGGAGAATGTTTTAAATGGAGACATATTTTTCACCCCATTGCACATTTTCAAGTATATACTGATGGGTAGTATAATGTTTGATATTGATTCTACGGCCTAGATCTATTCATGGTAAGCCAGTCTCTTCTTGTAATGATTGTTATGATTTACACAATGTTGAAATTGTACATGGGAAAATTTTCATTCAGAATGAAAGTTTACACCATTCTTAAAAACCAATCACCATGAGAAAAATTCTGAATGAAAATATCTACAAACTACAAAAATGACGAAGTATATCTACCGCTTCACTACAGGCTGGGGTAGACCTTCAACTAAACGGTTTTTGTACTCTAACTCTAAAACTAATTGCGTAAACCATATATTATAAAGGTATACATCTTTTTTAAGAAGCGGGTTTTTACCGTGAACATGATGGTGATATCGGTTTTTGACCAAAAATGTCAAGTTTAGCAAGAAATGCCAAAAAAAACCCACATTTTTGTCCCAAAAATTTCTGGAAAGCCTAACTAAAATTCGCTTTTGTGAAATTTTGAACTTTTTTGGGTTTTTTGGAATCTAGAAACAAATGTCTAGGAAGGGTTTTCTCAAATTTTTGATTTTTATCTTATTTTTTGAAAAATTGTCAAAAATTGCCATTTTGGTGGCAGCGGTTAGATTTGTTTGCATTTTTTGACATATTTTTGGTATTTTTTCAAAAAAAATAAAATAAAAATTTAAAAAATTGAGAAAACCCTTCCAAGACATTTGTTTCCAGATTCCAAAAAGCAAAAAAGTTCAAAATTTTACAAAAGCAATTTTTAGTTAGGCTTTCCAGAAATATAAATTGCATAATTTATACACACTCACCATTTTAATCCGTTTGATCTCCTTGACACCAAACACTTGTAACTCAAGTTCAATTTCCGTTGATTTTATCACATTTCAAAATTATCGGCTAAAACAACATTGCCTATCATTGCGGAAACGACGAGGAGTGAAAATGTCGTAACAGATGGCAAGTATTAATACTCGGGTTGATCATGCATGGAAAGGGACCATGAAATAGGCATCATATTTAACTTTAATTGCTGCATTTAGACACCACATGTTGATGAGAGAATGATTAGAGCTCTAAAAGTCTTTAAAATCTCGCTTATTAAGTGTGAAAGTACACCCCTCAGCAGTATAAATTATACATGATGTGACTGGAGCGTGCCCAGTATTATATTTACTTCATACCGCCAGTTGCTCTCGCTATTCTCACTTACACTTAGAATAGCACATTTGAAAATTGGACACAATAGTGTGAAAATATGTCAAGAAACCATATTCAGATTGTACAAAAACAAGAAAAATGCTTTTGTTTATCACACAGTCTTAGTTTACTTGAAAACCTTCATGCCCATATTAATTTACTCATAGGACATAATACATTCGATAGAATAAAAATACGTGCTCATCCATGAAACTTTATTGACTGGACGCGACGAGAAAGAAACTCAGCAATATACAGTACATTTTTAAATTTTAAATTTATGATTATATCATATTTTAAAATTATGCAATAAAAGTATCAATCGTGCTCAATCGGAAAGAATACAGGGTTGTTTTAATACAACGATATAAAAAACACTGAAACAGATGGTAAATATTAATAGTCAGCTCCATCGTGCATGGAAAGAGCAATGAATAGGCATCAAATTTTGCTTCTAATTGCAGAGTCACTTGTAGGCTAGTAAAAATAAAAATATAAGTCAAACAAATTGCAAAAGTAATGATATTTACAGGATGATATCAGACATACATACAACAACTAGTCAAATATCTAGAAAACTCTAGTTGGTGGAACAGTGATTAATTTGCATAAAACAAAATGGCTTCCAAAACAGGGGGTAAAGTTTCAAAATTGGTTAAATCG
>JXSR01S072469.1:25576-36558 GCA_000969725.1 Ophiothrix spiculata
AAAGCTCGGATGAGTCAACAAATGTTGGGCCCCCCCTCTTGACCAAACCTGGATCCGCTACTGCATATTTGATGCATGATTTGACTAGGCATTAAACACCCCATATGGGGTTCGAAAACACCCAATATGGGGTTCAAAAACACCCATTAGGTATAGAAGCACCTTAGTTATAGCCAATATATTCAATACCTGGCAAGATAGTCAGATTCATCTGTAAAGATTATTCTTGTCCTTAATTTCAGTGTTTTAATAATGAAATCAAAATGTTACAACTACCACATTATATTACAGATACACTAATATCAATCCCTGAGACTGAACCTTGAGCCTTCATGTTTTATAACTCATCCTTGAATTCTTACAAGCTATTTACAAAACAATTCCTTGAAATTATCAGTAATATCACCAACTATTACGCCAATTAATAACCACAAAATATCAAATCAGTTTGGCCATTCGCTCGCTCGTCAAGTGATCAAATCTCGATTAGCGTTTTTGCTTCCGTTAATAATCCACCACGAGTCTATATCATCAAGGCCAACTAAAGGACCCTGAGGGGATATATGGACTTGGAACATTAATGTACTTTATCTATATTTTCATAATTCTCCAGGGTCGTTAAATTAAGTGAGCATAATTTTGCTTTTGACTTATCAAAATGTAAGCCAATGACAGAGCATGATAATTACTGTTTAATCACGAATAATCAAATATTCATTTATTTTAAGATTATGATGGATGGTGATTTTAGTGGAATGAGATCATAAAGAGTTTTGCCGTTATAGGTTTTCTAGAATTGGATAAACAAACATTTGTGTGTCTGATTAAAATAGCACTTTTATTAATTTTTCAATCACAACATGATGATGGAATTCTAGGTGATGCAACAAATCATTTTTTCCTCTGATCCCTTTTTTTGTTTTCCTTTCTACCCTTTTTTAAATTCTGTCCAGATTTCTTCAATAAGACTGATCCTTGGTCATTAAGGTTGTTTGTTGGTCCTTAGGTTTTCCTTAAATGCAGAGGTCATGATCATGAATTTGAGGCCCGGTATCTGAAGTTTTAACTTTGCCTGGAGTACATTCCTGATTTTATTCTCGAAAATTTGTTGTTATTTATACTGAGTGAAACACATCGATTTTTTGATCAAAGAACATAGTATCGCAACTGGTGTTAATGTTTTTGAGAATGGCCGACATACCATTCTTGCTGATTCCAAATGTTTTTTACAAAAATAGTTTTATGTGCTTTGAACATAAAAGCATATTTGAAACTGACCCCAGAATGACCATGGAATGATGATTCGAACTTTTAAAAAAAAATTGCCTTCCATGTCCATCAACAAATTCTAAATCTACGCTCTACCTGGGGGGAGGGGTAGTCCCATTCTGGAGGTGATGCATTTGTAAGGGTTAAAAGACCCCCTTTTTAGTGTCACTGTCACCCAAAGACCCATATTTTTTTAACAATTGCATATGCTCTCACCCAAAGATCCCATAAATTGTTATATTTTTCTCTCACCAATTGCCAAATTTCGCTCTCTGAATGTCAAAAATCATGTTCTCACCCCATGACCCCTCATTTTTTTGACCGATGAGCTCTCATATTTTTGTATTTTTCTCTCACCGAATGCCAAAAATCATGCCCTCACCCAATGACCCATAATTTTTTGAGCCTCCCCTCTCACCGAATGCCCCAGCCTGTCGGAGCATGGGCCTTACACCCATATTCAATTCATATTTGACTGCCCCCTCCCCGGGACTCTCTACTCCTGTCAGGCCTGGTTTATAGAATCTATCTAAAATAGTTATTGCAAACAATTTGTCAACAATATCTATTGTAATTAAACAATTTGATTACTAGTATTCTAATCATGAAATAATTATGCATTTTTTCATCATCAAATTTGGTATCAGATCTGTGTCCTAATTAAAAAGTGATTAAGACCAAATTTAAACATGGATAATTTTTGCATTTGATATCTGATATAAACTGACCCTCATACTGAAACAACAACTTGCAAGCTAACATCAGGCCCATATCCAGGGAGCTGGTGCAGTGGGGCACCACACACCCAAATTTGACAATGTATAAAAAAAGGTACAAAAAATTACTGAAATGTCCACATAAAGACCCCCAAATTACAAAATAATCTACATAAAGGTCTTTTTTCAATCAAATACTACGCAAAACACTTGTAAATTATATTGAAAACCTTTTCTCTTTTTTGGGGGGCTTGTCATTTTTTCAGAACCATTCAAATTAGTTAATGATTGTCCAAAAGGAATAATTTTTCTCCAAAAGGTCCACTTTTTGATGATCGTGCACCCCACCCACTGTATGCACTACACGCTTTAGAAAGGGTGGGTCTAGAAAAATCCAAAAATTGTCAAAAGGATGGGGTCCAGAGAATTTCTAGTAAAAAGGGTGCCTTGATAAAAAGGGTGGGTCTGAAATAAAAAGGGTGGACTTCTTACCCTACGACTAAAATTGAAATTATGTTGAAAAACCCCAAGAATCAGAATGAGCAAATCATCAAATGTTGTGATAAGATTTTCTTGTCACCATTTATGTTTTCTACATTGCCAAGCTAGGCTTAATCAGTAAACCAAAGACAAGTGGGATGAATTCAGGATTGAAAAATCAGTATGAAAAACTGATCCAAATTTCTAAAAAGGTTGGGCTCAGAGAACTTTCAGTATAAAGGGTGTCTGGATAAAAAGGGTGGGGTTAAAATAAAAAGAGTGGGGTTCAAACCTCACTGCATACAGTGCCCCACCCCCTTGAAAAAACCCTGCCTAAAAGCTACAGGCCTGGCTAACATGATATAGGGATACTACACTTGTCATGTAGCCTCCCTTTAAGGCTTGAATATGAAGTAGGTCCTGGACAACTTGATATATCCATTTCATAATTTCATCCACTTCAAACAACTCTTAAAGTAGTTCATCGGCTGTCCTCTCATTGTCATACGTCATTATATTCTTGACTTTTTGTCATTAGTATTTAACTGAAATGTACATTAGAAAATGAATAGTACATCCTTGTGGATAGCTGCTTTATTCAAGATTGGGATTTTGTTTTTATAATCGGTGTTTATTTGACGGATTCATGCTATGGTTACACGTCAACCGGTCACTGATCAGTGTCTGGTAAAAGCCACAACTTCGGTATGACACCGGTGAATGATACATTGCCTGGTCGGTCGGTCAGCCGCCAATTGTTTTTGGACCATAACTGAAGACATCGTATACAAGATGCTTCCGACATCTCAGCGCCCAGTCTCCGGACGGACAGAGTCCGGTCACCCGGCCTGTGTCCAATCGGTGACCGCTGCATTTCTATCCGGTATGACACCATAAACACATCATAACCATTCCGCAAGGTACAGTGACCAGGTTATCAGTCAACCGCATCTGGAGTGCAAGGATTCGAACTGGGGAACCCATAGTGCAAGATGAGGGATGCTCAAAAACACCTTTTAGGTGATTAAAGCATCACAGGCTTTTGTGGTAAATTTGATTGATCCTAGGGGTTGATGAACTGATTGTTTTGCATAAAATATAAAAGAGAACAGAAAATTGGACAAGAAAAAAAAAGTTGAAAACTGTTAAAAGTCAATAAATGTGGTTGGTGTGGATGAAAATTGTAGAAAACACATTTTTTGGGTCTCACATAGGGTATTAAACTAAGTGTATCAAATTTGGCTTTTAAGTCTCTGATAAGGTATCAAATTAGGAAAGAATGGTTGAATTAATGCGATGGTACCTTAAATTGCCAATAAAAGTGCTTTAACTCCCTAGAAGCTTCTTAAAATTGTTCAAATGGTGCACATATTACATTTTACTTTATTTCTTGTAAAAATTATTTTGTCACATTTGCATAGAGTCTCAGATAGGTACAGGTATGGTCCAAGATAGGGTATCCATTCAATCAGATTTATGGTCTCAGATAGGGTATAATTTCACCCATTTTTGCAAATTGTTGGTCTCGCATCTAGGGTGACCTTCAAAACCTGCGGAACCCGGTTGGTTACCCGGTCACAAATATCAGCCCCTCCCCTGGGAATGAACTATTAGATTAATATAAATATAATCAATTTGGGTACGGTTCTTTATCTAAAGTGATTGTATGTAGGTGTGCGTACGTTTAAATCCATCTCAATTTCCAAGACTCCATCTGGCAGCCATTTTTACCTTTTGCATCAAGTGTTTTCTTGAACCAACCTATATTTATCTCAAGAATAGAGAAGCTAATGACAAGTTTCACCTCCAATTATCTAGAATTATCAGATGTAATTTTTCTCTAGATTTTGTCTGACAGCATAAAAAATAAGTAATGAATATCATTGACAGGACAGCCATTTTGTATTTTTGTGCCATCCACCACAGAGGAGGGTGGCCGTGGCAACTATTGCATAAATCAAGTAAATCGTGTCCTATGCCACCTGACCCACCAGTGTTCCTGCTACTGTGTATGTCGCACAATAGACCTTTTCAAAATCCATTCGGAAATCTTCGGAACATCGATCATATGGCCGTTTTAACAACCAATCACGTACGAGCTCATTAGCATATATGTTTTTGTAAACAACATTTTTCCGAAAATTCTTTCGCTTTTTCTGTGCAATAAAAGTGAAAAATAAATAGAACCAGACCCCTACATTATTAGATAAACTAATTCTGAACACATTTTGGCCGATGGTACCATAAGCTCACCGACACAAAGAGTGAAATTTCCATTTGAAATCGGCCGATCTGCGCTGATTAAGCTTAAGATAAAGTCCCATCAACTAAAAGTGACTCTTCAGCGCTAGTGCTAATTACAAGTTCGATTTCGTACGCAACCAGTTAACGAGACCGCGAACTTAACATTCTGGTTATTGTGTTGAAGAGTCACTTTTCTATCGGCAATTGCCGGAAAGTGCAAAATCAGCTTCGGAAATTCTTGTTTTGAAAAAGTCTATTGGAGCAGAAGCTGAAAATTTGGGATATCCAAAATAAAAATGACCAAAAAAAAGGGTTTTGGTTGTATAAACATGATTCTTGTTATACTTGAAATTCTAGGCTCATTTTTGAGGTTGTTTGTTCATGATTTGCAATTGCAAGTTGTTAATTTTCTTTAATTAATGTCGACATTTTGCGTAAAGTCAAAATCCTTAGCGGGAACACTGCCACCTACACACTGTAAAGGTGGCAAACATAGTTTTGCACTACATGTGAAAATACATGACAACTTTTATGATGAAATTGATTTTTTGTCAGATTCACAATATTTATGCTTGTTCAAATATCTGTAAAGTTTCATAAAAACAAATAGCAGAAATATAAAAAAATGTACATTCTACCAAGGGCCATCAACAGTAAAACATAATAATCATGTTGTATTGATTGAAACGTGAGTATTTTACTACTTTTATGGGAAGTTGGGAAATTAGTTGGCATCTCTGTAGGTCTATTGGTATGGGAGATTTGTCAACTTTTTAATGATTTTACCCACTTTTAATTTCCGCATAAATTATGCAAATTTTAACATATTTTACGCTAATTAATGCTGCAATGTGACCAGGGCTTTTTCATTCATTTTCACTAGATATCACGAAGGTCAGTCATTCGGTTAAGAAGATATGACAAAAACAAAAAAACAATTTATCATCATTAAGACACTTAAAGCAATTATACAGTAGAAACTCATTATAACGAAATCTGGTATAAGAAAAGCCCTGTTATAAAGTAGTAATTTTCCTGTACCAATTTTACTAATTTCTTTTGTTTTTTATTGTTTTAAAAACCCTGATATAACGAAATTTTGGATATAAAGAAGTAATTTGTCTGTCCCCAGCAACTTCGTTATAATGAGTTTCTACTGTACTTATAAAGTGTTAAAAATGAAGCACACCCTGTCACCAATGACTTTTGATTTTTTAGGCTTACTGAGTTTGTTTTTGGTAGATATGAATACCCTCCAAACGATTTGGCTCAAATATGCCTACTTTTTCTGTTATGGTCATTTGTTGAATTAAATTCGGGATCCCAAATTTAATTCCACATGTTTTTTAGTATAGGAAAGCATGCATGTGCTTTTTATCCGTTTTTTGGTGGCAAAACAATTTTTTTTACAAAATACACTTGAAAACGCTTTTAGATAGTCATATTCCTCCATTTTATGCAGTTTTTACTATAAACCATTTTTGATCAAGATCTTATAGTATTGCTTTAATTTTATGCTGGAATTACACCTACTCAATCACAAAGGTAGGTAAGATATGCCAATTAAACCAATTTTGTTAATTTTTTACATAAATTATGCAAATTAGATGCTTCACTAGCATATTTTATGTTCAAATCAAGGCAAGGACATCTTTGGTCCAAGCACTTGTTATTTACGCTATAAGGGCCACCGTGGCAAAAGGATAGAGTTGTCATCTCCTACATGTAGCTCATTGTAGACTATTTGATGTATTCTGCGGTAGTTGTTAACATCAGATATGCTACAATATCCAATATTTACGGGCCGAGAACTGCATCCTTTTACCGTGGCTGCCCACATATATCATGAGTGTTTACATGCCATATGGTTCATGAGATACATACTTGTCAAATATCATGAGTGTAGGCCATATGGTCTTGGGAATACAGCCGTAACAAATTTACATATAACCAATCCGAAACACACGCCGCACACCATTTATTTGCCTTCACCTTCCAAATGTGTACCGTCGCGGCAAAAGGGACCAGTTGTCGGCAACTTCCATTTTGCGCTAGAGGCCGGTGAAGTTGAACTATACCAAAATATGATGGGAAGGTCAATTTTGAGTTTTTTGTGGAAATGAAATCTTTGAACCCTTTTGTATCCAAAATGTAAAGATGGTTAATCAAATATAACGACTAACTTGTAAAAAAGTGTGATTTTTATCGCTATGTCGAATCGTTTTCATCATGAAAATGTGAAAATTTGTGTTTTGACAAACGGTTATGAGTACGATTATGGTAATTAATTATGCAATAATGAAACATGGTATTGAGTCCAAAAATTGTTATTAAATTACGCAAGGTATCGTCTTCCATTGAGCCAAATTTCAAGGCGATAAACAAAAGGGAACATGGTGGTTGCTATGGAGATTTGCTCATACTCTATTCAGACTGCACACAAAATCGAATGGAAAAACAGGCCTACCTTTAACAGCCCTTTTCTCACAAACTAGTTTTAACAAACGGTTATGAGTACGATTTTATAATTTGCCAAAACTCGTCACCCAAAGCTCCGATTTGCATGATTTTGGTATCATTGAAAAGGGAATTAAATGAGCTTTACCACCATATGAAAATCTCCATATTTTGGTTTTGACCCAACTGGACCCTTTTGCCGCGACGATACACAAATGATTTGACACAAAGTTTCATTCTTTTAGATATATGGCAATTTTTCTAGTTAAGGCTACAGTCCCTAAAATTGTCTCGCTTGGCTGAATGTCATGTTTACTGCAAGTTTTTACCTACTTACACCTAACAGAATATCACAATATTTGGCGTACATATTGAATAGAGTCTCTAGTTCATACATGGAACTTGACTAGTGATTTTACGTCCATTATCAAGCCTCAAGGTCAAAATGACGCCTTAATACTACTTCGAAAAAGTTGACCCTTTTTCGCGGAAACCTCATAATTTCATGATGTTCGAACAATTCGACTGGTTTCAAAATTTGACAGATTGTAGGCTCGATACTTCTTATTGAATTACAAGCAATATTTTATAAATATGCTGAGTTGATTTTGAATGATAGGGTAACAAACCCGCGATGTTTTGCCCCGAAAATCCGGACGTGAATTAGGACTCTAAGTTCACCCTGTTTTACCTGTGAATTGCCTGTTTTAAGTATCTACATTATCTACATTTTGTCTGATGTAGGCATTTGCATAATTTGCTTACAAATTGAGCATTCCAATTAGGCAAAAATTGCAATTTTTATGTAAACAAAAGAAAAATACGGCATTCTAATGTTTATGTTTTAGATTTTAGTTCACAATCTCAACGCTACCTTGATAGCTCAGCGGTAGATCCCTCGCTTCTTAATGCATGACTAACCCCTGCCATATAAATCCATGGTTCGAGTCCCCGCAAAGGCAGTGGAAACTATTTATCTTTTCATGATTCAAAAAAAAATTAGGATTCACATTTTCCTGAGCAGACGGATTCACTTTACCCTTAAATTTGGAATCCCAAATTAATGTAATGCCACGTGTATTAGTATTGGAAAGTACATGCATGCATTTAATTTTAATGTATTTGCTTCATGAGGAAACAAGTTTAAAAATATGAAGTATTATCTGTGGCCAATTTCCTTCCAACTCAATTTGAAACTTGGTGGGTGAACCTCATATTTGTGTTTTACGCCACTGTCATAAAACAAAGCACCCATATTTGTATTGATTTGACAATTTCAAGTTTCGCCTGATGAACCAATCATAACATTTTGACATTCTTTGTGTAATGTTGCGAAAATCACTCCATGGGAAAATAATCAAACATACTATAGATCCTCAAACACTATGGCCATGCTAAAATAAAATCTAGTTTTTTGTATTCCTTCATCAACTTGATAAAATGGTCTCAAATAGGTCACTCATCTGGGAGGGATTTGGACTTGGATAATTGAGGGGTTGATATACTGTCCTGAACCAGGATTTTTGGTCAAAATAACCTTAAAGAAGGATTTGCACAATTTTTTTCATGCCCTTAACTAGGATATTAAGTAACATATACCTTTATCTTATTAAAAATAGCGTACTATAAATACTACGCTATGTTTTCCTGATTTGTAATATCACACAGTCTCAATTTACAGGTGTTCTTTAACCACTTATGCCCAAGTAAGCTCCATTCCACACCAAGCATCATATCAGGTTCTGCTGCAACCTTTAGGGACGCTGACCCTTTATCAGCCCACATATGCACCATTGGATCAGTTCCCCAAGTTTCGTACAGGTTTCCACAAGACAATTAGTATTTAGTTCCTTTTCCAAGGGAATTTCAAGCACACTCAACTTTGGGCACCAACCATTTTAATCAGCTGAAATAAATATATATCCTATTTCTTGATTTGACAAAGTATTTGTTGCTGATATAACATTAAGTCCTTATTAAAATATCGGCATTTATCAAACAGATTATACTATTGATATCAAAGTGTAAAAGTTAATACAAATTTAATTTGATTAGGCTAAAAAAAAACCTTGTTTGGTTGTCCTCAACTGACCGCCACTATTTTTCGAAACTGGACCAAAGTTTTTACTGTACAAAAGTATACCAGGCCTAATTTGCAGATTTCCAAACAAAGGTGTTTTTTTCTTTGAGAATTTTGATTTTTTGAAAATATTTTTTAAGTTGTTGTTTTCATTTTGTTTCCATTTTAATACTGTTTTTAAACTTGTATAGGACAGGGTTCGAGATCTTACCCACATTTGAGTGACAAATTGATGAGTCAATAAATTTTGCCAAAATATAAAATGAAATATGTTTTCTAGACTGAAATTTAGTGTAGATTTCATTTCTGAAGTCAAAAATGCAAAATTTGGAACTTGAATGTTTCCCCATAGACTTATACAGGGCGAATTTGGCCGAAATCGGGCTAAAAAGGGCCAAAATGGATTGCTAAAAAAATTATTTTGAAAAAAGTACTTGTGTGATCACTCTGTAAATCTAATCAATTATGGAGAATGGTGATAGGCAAAATTGATTAACTTTTCAGACCTGTAGCTCTTACATTTTTTTCAAAATAATTTTTTTAGCAAATCGTCCGATTTTTTTCACACTTCGGGGTAGGGGTACCATTTTTGCATTTTTCATCAATTTATGTTTATTGAAGTTACTTCAAATTGTTATCAGTTTGTAGAGTATAAAATTTCCTTTAAAATGAGAGGTGAATCACCCCACTAGCCCTTTCCAGTCCAAAATTATAGTTTCAAAAGAGCAAAATTTTACGAAAAAACACATTTTTTGAGGGTTCGTTTGTCACCCCGCAGGTCAAATTTGATCAATTGTAACATCAAAAGTATGCACAGAATCGGGGAAAAAACACTTTAATTTGAAAAAATAGGATACAAATTAAGAAATATAACTATTCCAAGTCAATACTAATGTACATTTTGGATACTAGAAGTATTTGAAAATGAGAGAGGAAAAATTTTGTCACCCCAAAACGGCCGTTTTTGGCAATTTTTGGCCCAAAATCGGAAATATTCTGAAAAACGGCTAAAAATACTCCATTAAAATTTAAAAAATATGAAAATATGGACACTTCTACACCTAAAATAACCCATTTCATAAATTTGCAAGGCATTTATCATACAGAAATATTTTTTTCACACTTTTGTCACTCAAATGTGGGTAGAATCTCAAACCCTGTCATAAAGAGATTTTTCAGTACAGTAGACTTATTTGCATCTTTATAGAGGCCATAGTTTGGTGTAACTTTGATTTACATTTGAAAAAAAAACTGAAACAAATCCGCCCGCCTGCACTTGCTCACAAAAAGTTGTGGAGAACAACCAAACAATTTATTTTTTGGCCTTAAGCTTGACCATGTTGACTTAAGATAAAAGGGCAGCAAAATTATTTGCTTGTAACTTATGCTGTATTGGAAATAATTGTACATTTTGGGTGGGAATGGTATAACAGGATCAATGTATTGATTAAAGGTTTGTTGCATACAATTCCTTGTGTATGTTTACATTATAGCCTAAATCTGTGTCACACTGTAGCAAAAACCATCGCCAGGGGCGGATTCGGGTGAAGGAGCACAAAAGTACGCACCTAGCTAACGCCTATAGTTTGTTGTAGAGCAACACCTAAATTTTAGTATGCATCAAACTGCTACAGCATTTTTAATAGTTTTGCCGCAAATCTATGATTTTTGGTATGAATTTCAAAACATCTGCAACCCATTTATTTTTGGCAGCACGGTGCCTGACTATGAGTGGA
>JXSR01S072469.1:62158-76229 GCA_000969725.1 Ophiothrix spiculata
CCTGAACCCAATCCCCCACCTCCACATAGTCTACTGGACACTTTTTAGGCACTTTTTAGGCAAAAAAAATCCAGGAGAACTCCTGGAAAAATCCAGGAGGTCTCCTGGATTTTTCACATCAAATTAGATATTTTTCACATCAAATTAGATATTATCCAGGAGACTTGGAGGTCTCCTGGAACGCTGCTATATTTTGCTATGGGCGTAAAAAAATCTCATTTTCTCTAAAGAATGACTTGCATCAATTGTATGTATTTTATTCTGTATGTCAAAATAAGCAATGCTGACTTTACAGGAAATTCGGGATGAATGGTCACAAACAGGCCAAGGGAGACTAAATTAACTTTCAGACTTGACCATGCAATTTGTCCATTACAAACCTGTGTTGTGGAACCAGCCGGTCTGTTCCTGCATGAGTTGGCCCAATTTCGGACTACTTCCAAATAGTGAAATGCTTCATAGCCCACGTTGGTTTTTCTGACATTTACAGGTCCATTTGTAGTTAGGAATTGTTCAAGGGATGGAGGGGGAGGTGCAGGACCCTTAATCCTGCAAACCATTATACACTCGACAGCAGCAGTGGTGTACCAGTTTTGCAAATATGATATTTAAATAGTCACATTTTTTATTTATATGTTCACAAAATCACTTAATGAAAATCTGGTACTCTTGAAGGCATCCAGAAAAGGTCTTATAAAATAATTTTAGGTTGGAAGTATATATCCTCTGATGCTGCTCTAGAAACCTGCTTGAACTCTTGTCTGCCAGGAGAACTACACATTGTTTTTCTTTTGCTCGTGCTCTTATATCATCTGAGCAAACCAACATGTTGTTCTCTCCTTGTAAATAAATAAATAATGGGGATTTACAGTGCGCTATGCCTCCCAGATTTTGTAATTCCACTCGGCCTCTTGCACACTTAACAGGTGTTCGCGGGCCCAAGTAAGCTGCATTCCACACCAAGCATCCTTTCATGTTCTGCGGCAACCTCCAGGGGCACTGAACCTTAATCAGCCCACATACGCACCATCACTGCCTGGATCAGCTCCCCGAGTTTCGTACAGGTTTCCACGAGACAATTAGCAATCAGGGTTGTAGCTACACTGGTCGGTGCCGGCTATTAGCAACCGGCACTGAGGCAAAATAACCGGCACTCGGCTGAAATATAGATATATTAACCAGCACAATTTGGTTTAAAATGACCCTTTTTTATGGGTGTTGTTCACTGATTTACAGATTTGTTAGGAGGAAGATGAACAAATTGATAAAATGTGTGACTATTTAGCTGGCACTAGCCTTCAGCTAGCTACAACCCTGTTAGCAATTAGTTCCTTGTCCAAGGGAATTTCAAGCACACTCAACTTTTGGTACCAGCAGGGTTCAAACTCGGGACCGGGTCGCACTGCAAGCGAGGGCCTTACCATTTGAGCTAACTTGACTGCTCTTTTGTTGAAAAGAGGTTCAAGGTAACAAATTGAGAAACAGTAACTTCCAAAAACATCACTAACATGTTTTGTGCACAAAAAGATTCTCAACAAAAAAGAAGCAAAAAGTGTTTGTTGGTGGAAACTTCTGATTTTTTTCCCCATTGGAATGGGGTGGGATGAAGAAGGGGCAGGGGATGGTGTGATGCCACCTCTGGAATCAACAATATGTGAACATATTTACAGCATGTCTAACCAACTCCCTAGACTAGGCAATAATACACGATATTAATCCAAACTTCAACCTGATCAATTTGTTGTCATATACAATATGGTCATAATGGTTGCCGACAAATAACGACAAATCAAGTGGTCAGTATGGGACAATCTGAAGCGCCTCATTATGCATGATATTTGGCCTTCAGCCAATAAGTAGCTGAAATTGTATAATATCCCTGGGTATTGCTTAAAAGATTTCCTATTCTCTCATCTTATCGATATGGTTACCTTGGAAACGACAGAGGTGCAACATCCTTCACCTCATCCTGTTACTTCTGGTCACTTTGGGAGCGATGTAACAACTGATGGAAATCCAAGGGGTGCTCCTATTGGAATGAAAAGGTGCCTGTCAAAGATTAAGCTTTAAGCTCACCAAGATTATCTTAATTAAACCAAAAGTTGAAGAAACCAGTCGCTTTATAGCTGAGATAGCAAGATAACAAGTGTTGGGAGCTTTTTTACACAGGAATGTATAAGGGATGTTATTAGTGATCGGGGGGACCACTCAAGATGGCAATTAGTACTCATGCTCATCATAAAAAATGGCGTAAAAGGGTCTGATTTTGACCCACCAGTGGTTGTCTACATTTAAAAAAAAAGGGGTAGTTTTTAGCACAATTTACGCCATTTAGGGTTGCAAATTCAAGCTACCTCCGCCACTAAGGGTTACTTTTCACTTTTTGTCACTCAGTTGAGTATCATGTGCGCTGTACATGTTCCGCATAAAATTGTCTAAAAACAAATGAAACTGAGCATTACTCCATGTAAGTGATTGAAAAACATCAACTGTATACGCTTTAATACAGAGAAAAAGGTATTACAATCGTACATCGGTATGCCATTGGGGGTCTGGGGCGATTAACATCATCTTGCACCATTTAGGGGTATATTTTTCACTCAATTATAACGTCATTATTGGTCCAATTTCAGGCGCTCTGACGAGCATGAGTACAACTTTAATATTTGAGCGGTCCCCCTGGGGAACACGATGATGCAACAGAAGAGAAGATATTATGTGTATTCCATCATGCATTGCTTCCTATGGGATTTTTTTTACAGGAAATTATTTTAGTAGTTGGTGATGAAACATACCCAAAATGCAAGATTACAACAATTGACTTCGATTTATTCATTTCATCACTTACTACTAACATCATTTACTATACAAACAACCCCATCGGAACCAATGCATGATGGGATATACTCGCCAGGTATACACTGTATGCAGCGCCCCACGATGGAGCATTCGCACAGGGGACCAACGGCTTAACATGACTTCCGAACCACGGAGCAATTATAGTAAATTTTCTTGCCTAAGGAAACAAGGAGACGTAAAATGCCACCGCCGGGGCTCGAACCAACAACCTCTGTATTACGAGACCCTTGCTCTAACCGCTCGGCCACGCTCCCCTCTATACACACAATGTCTTCTCATATACAATGGTTTGTTGGCATAAATTTGAGCTGCCGATACACAGGGCTTAGCAGCGAGACATTTTAGCCAAGCCGAACAGATAAACAGTATGGTAATGAGTTTACAAGAGCAAATCACAAGCCCTACTTGAAAGTTAACCAAGCAGAAAATATTGTTAGCAAGAAAATGTATCCCTTGGCCAAGCAGATTTAGGATAGGCCTACCAGAATCAATATCAGTATCCACTCAACTGAATTCGCATAATGTGTGTCTCGCGTGTAATAAGTATGACAATTAGTCCAACACTGCGATTTGAACCCAAACAAATGTATTAACCAAGGAAGTTATATATAAAACTTCCTTGGTATTAACAGAATAGGCGTACGTATTGGAAAACAAAAATAACGGCAGGGGTCCAGTCCTGGCTTATGATAACAATCTTCAGCATAACAGGCCGGCATGTTTTCCCTTATTTTTTAAAGCAAAAGTTACGGTATAAAATCGGAGTCGGACTTTTTTCCTCCATAGACTTAACGTCTGACAAAAATGGTCACACAGTTTGTTTGGGTCCAAAACGCACGTGTTGGGTGATTAACATAAATTATGACGTCACTTCTTCCCCGGCATATTAGACAGCATGTACACATGCAAGACTTACCATCGGAAGGCCTGTGTTGAGGAGCATGAATACCTGACAAGAGTAGGCCTAAATATGATGATGGGTGGGATTGAGTTGATTTTAAACAACGTGTAAACAAGTTAAAGTTGAAAAATTAGAAACCCAATTATTTCGGTGTCTTTATTCTAAAATAAATCTATTGAACGTTTAAAATGAAAATAAAAAAATTTGAAGGGAAAAAAAAGACTGCCCGTGGCCTCGAACTTGGCCGCACTGAGAACATTTTATGACATTGGTTATGACTATGGTCTGATACAAATTTATCATGCCAGCGCTTTAGACCACTAGGCCACCAATTCCCGATGTGAGCACATGCGAATTTAACGTTGATATAGTTCAATATAATGTTTGGCCAAAACAATACTCCGTATCGGTCAGTTTAATTCTGGCAGTTACGCCTGCGCGATGCATGAGGGCTTCGAATCGGTTTTGTGCATAGTAATTACCTATCGCGCTATGCAGTATGTTATGCGAAACTGGCGAAAGAAATTATTAATGAGGACTTCATTCGATGTTGCTATTGTTGAACATGTAATGCAATTCCTATTTTCGTCATTGTGTATAATCCAACTCAATTGATTTTGATGTATTTGGTATCAAATTAATCCTTGATAAATATAATTTCTCGGTTTGGTCATAGGATTGTACTAATGATTAAATAATTCCAAAAAACTTACCTAGAACGACTATGCAGTTACAATATTCATCTGCAAAAACCTTTTCAGCATTGAAAATGTTAACTTCTTGAATCGATATCGTGACGTCAAAATGGAAACATTTGTATAGCCGTGGCTGGTTTCAAGAGACTGTCGTCACACATGGTGATTCCTTATAGTACAAAGGAGTACATTTATCAGTGAGCACCGGAATTTTGTCTCGATAATCGTTGTTTCTAAGGTTTGTGGATAAATGATTGCCCCTGTTTCTTTCTATACTCTAAAAATTCCTTTGCAAAATGACTAGGTTCTACTCAATTTATGATCTTCTAGCGAAAATAAAATGTTTCCACTTAAAAGAGGTATTTTTAACAAATCACCCTAGTTGATTTTTGCTGACTACTTTTCTGTTATCAGATGATAATCTGTTTTTTTGTTCATATTATTTACCATTTTCAAGCTTCGGATTCTATTAACCTGGTTAACTCTTGGGCATTTTTCCTATTCCTATCTAAAAATGTCTGTTTTGCCTCATTCGACCGTGGGATTCGAACCCGGAACCTCTCGCATCCCAATCCAAAGTCCAATTCCAAGCCATGGGCTGATGCTGCCTGGCAGTGATTTGGTGTCTACATATATCTCCCGTCTATGACGTTATTGGACTATTCTCTTGATTTTATCCAATAGTACTTTTTAGTACTAAGGTTGTTAGGGTTATGGTACACACATATATTACACATATATAGGCTCTATTAACCCTAACCCTTGGTCTTTTCTCCTTGGAAATTCTCTCTAAAAATGTCTATTTTGCCTCATTCGACCGCGGGACTGGAACCCGGGACTTCTCGCATCCCAGTCAAAAGTCAAGCAATACCAAGCTGCGGGGCAGGCGCTGCCTGGCAGCGATTCGGTGCCTACATATATCTCTCGTTTATGATGTCATGGGATTTTGACTATTCTCTTTGATTTTATGTGATAGTACTTTTTAGTCTGTTAGGTTTGATATTGGCATGCAAAGTAACAAATATGACTGGGCATTGGTACTGGACTGTTCATTAACTCCATATTTGAATTTATGATATTAATGGATAAATTTGCAAACCTCTGTTCAAAGAGATTTATGTTCTTGTTATTTATAGGCTTAATTGTACAGGCAGCTTTAAATATGACATATTTAACTGATTTAATTTTCATTGGCTTTATAAACACATAAAATCATGCTTTACAAAATACTGATGTCTGTGGTCATGAAGGAGAATATTTATTTTATTTTATTTTATTTTAAGAATTACATACCTCAATATTTTTTAGTCTTTTGAATAAACACCATGATGACAAGGGCTAAAATCTTAATTTTTTTTATTATATACCCTCATGCCCATCTTTAAAGGAGCAAGACCCCCTGTACAATATTCCACATATATTTAGTATTGATATAAATAGTTAACACCAATTGAGAGAGAACAGAAATATGTGAGAGGAAACTGACCTATTGCGCTTCCGCTAATCAGTGGGCAACAAGAAAGATATGCCTTGTGTAACTGAAGGGGATATAGATAGGATAGTTTTGTCGTTGAAGGACTCGCCACGAGCGATTTGGTCGTAGTTAAGAGGACTATTGCTAGCAGTTGTGTCAGTTGATAGGTCTGAGGTAGTGTGTAAGTGTTTTACCTTCAGACCAGACTCACATATAGTGTAACTACAGGGAATTTGACCGATCGATCTGTTAAAGGGAATTAGGTTCAGCATCTAAACTTTTTGTAACTATTTTGAGGTTTTTGCATCATTTGAAGTGTAAGGGGTAATATTTGCAGCATGTGAAGTATAGTTGTCTAATTTAACCTATAAATATCAATATACTTAGATTTCAATGTGTTACTAAATATCATTGGCAACAAATTCAAACTTTTAAAATTGTCTGAATCAGCGGATCCAATGTAAAACAAGAATTTCTTTTAAATTCATCTGCAATTGATGATGCAAAGGAACGTTTTACAAACAAAACTTATCCTTTTTCCTGATGTATAGCATAAATACATACTTGTAGAATGTAGCCTCATACCCAAAGTCAACTTACAAAATGGAAATCTGGTTTTTGACTTTTTAAAGATTTTGATCAAAATCTTTACAATAGTTGGTGGTTGATTGTTATTTTTGAGCATAGCATGTACAAATTATCTGCCATAGAGTTTTGTCCAATGACCCTGCAACTTTATAAGATACCGGTACACAAAATACCAGGTGTCCCAAAAATGTGCTGAAAATATAGTAGTTAGAGAAACGAAACTTTGCACAAATTATATTACAACCCTCTTCTAGATACTCAGTAAATTTTGATATCACAGCTTAATTTTAGAGTTATCAACAAAGGTACCTATGTCAGAAACGCATTTGTTCAAAATTCAACAAAATAATAAGCATACACGTTTTATGGTATTTTAGTGTGCATTTTTTTCTAAATGATCATGATCAGACTTTATATTAAACCAAATTTGATACAATTTTTATTGAATAATAATTGAACTCTCTTTTAGTATATCTATTATGCAAATTACGGATACCTGCATTCCATGCATTCCAGAATGAGTTGAGCAAGAACCCCCCTAATAACATTTCACTTATATTTAGAATTGACTTTATAGTTTAACACCAATAAAGGGAGAACAGAAAAATGTGAGAGAAATTGTGATAAGCATATTTAATAGGCTTAAGTCCTTAATTTGTATCATGTACCCTCATACCCATCTTTAAAAGAGTAGGACCCCCTGTACAATGTTCCACTTATATTTAGTATTGATATAAATAGTTTAACACCAATTGAGAGAGAACAGAAATATGTGAGAGGAAACTGACCTACTGCGCTTCCGCTAATCAGTGGGCAACAAGAAAGATATGCCTTGTGTAACTGAAGGGGATATAGATAGGATAGTTTTGTCGTTGAAGGACTCGCCACGAGCGATTTGGTCGTAGTTAAGAGGACTATTGCTAGCAGTTGTGTCAGATGATAGGTCTGAGGTAGTGTGTAAGTGTTTTACCTTCAGACCAGACTCACATATAGTGTAACTACAGGGAATTTGACCGATCTGTTAAAGGGAATTAGGTTCAGCATCTAAACTTTTTGTAACTATTTTGAGATTTTTGCATCATTAGAAGTGTAAGGGGTAATATTTGCAGCAATGTGTTTATTATTTTGAATAAACAATGTGATAAGCATATTGTCTAAAATCTTCAGTTTTCATTATATACCCTCATTACCATCTTTAAAAGAGCAAGAACCCCCGTAATAATATTTCACTTATATGACTAATAGTTTAACACCAATAAAGAGAGAACAGAAAATGTGAGAGAAATTGTGATAAGCATATTGGCTTAAGTCCTAAATTTGTATCATGTACCCTCATACCCATCTTTAAAAGAGTAGGACCCCCTGTACAATGTTCCACTTATATTTAGTATTGATATTAATAGTTTAACACCAATTGAGAGAGGACAGAAATATGTGCGAGGAAAATTGACCTATTGCGCTTACCTATTAATCATCTGCAAATAGAATTTTGTCCAACGACCCTTCAACTTTATAAGATACACGAAATACATGCTTTATGAATACATATGACTTGAGCTCATAAAAAAGTTGTTAAAAGTAAAAAGAACAAACCTAAATGTTTTTAGTATTTTAATTAAACATTGTGATAAGCATATTGTCTAAAATCTTCAATTTTCATTATATACTCTCATGCCCATCTTTAAAAGAATGAGAACCCCCGTAATAATATTTCACTTATATGACTAATAGTTTAACACCAATAAAGAGAGAACAGAAAATGTGAAAGAAATTGTGATAAGCATATTGGCTTAAGTCCTAAATTTGTATCATGTACCCTCATACCCATCTTTAAAAGAGCGAGAACCCCCCCCCCCCATATTAATATTTCGCTTATATTTAGTATTGATATTAATAGTTTAACACCAATAGAGAGAGAAGAGAAATATGTGAGAGGAAACTGACCTACTGCGCTTCCGCTAATCACTGGGCAACAAGAAAGATATGCCTTGTGTAACTGAAGGGGATATAGATAGGATAGTTTTGTCGTTGAAGGACTCGCCACGAGCGATTTGGTCGTAGTTAAGAGGACTATTGCTAGCAGTTGTGTCAGTTGATAGGTCTGAGGTAGTGTGTAAGTGTTGTAAGCCCTTTGGACCAGACTTATAGTGTGTTCGTGACTACAGGGGATTTGACCATGTGGTTAAGGAAAATGCAAATTTGTAAGATGAGCAATGTGATCAGCTATAGATTGTCTAGAAGTGATTTTGACTTTAGTAAAGGGGTCTCTTGCTGATGGGTATGTTAGCCGCTGTTCATTGATAGGTCTGAGGTAGTGTTTGAGACCTTTCGACCAGTTTTTTAGTATGTTCGGAACCATATTTATTACAGATGATTTGACTATTGAATTAAGGGATTTTGTTGGTTTGGTTACTATATTCTATATTGCGGATGAAAGGAGATATAGTTTACACAAATCTAGTCATTGGGTCATTAGGAGGACTCTTGCTGATGATGTTATAAGTGGCTGTTCACTGATAGGTCTAAGGTAGTGTGTAAGTATTTTAAAGCCTGATTTTAAGCCCTATGGACCTGACTTATTATAGTGTGTTTGTGACAACAGTCATTGGATGGAGGAATGCAAGCAACTATAGTTTCAGTGAATAACAATAATTAAAATCAGAGCCAACACCATCCTTAATAATAAAAGGTTTTCTAAAATATATTACATACCAAGATATTTTTTCATGCCTTGCAATTATCATTGGCCAGGGTCAGACGAACTACGAGGTCGCATTTACTACAGTATCCGCATCTCGTCATTGTAAACGTAACGCGAAAACTCTGTCAACTATATAATGAGTGATCTTAGTTCATTTAAGCTCCGTGGATACGGTATTTGATTGACAATCTCGTAATTGGTTTGGTCCTTGTGTGCATTGGTGTAGCCAGGGGGGGTGCAGAAGGGGGCACGCGCACCCGGAGATCTACAACAAATAAAAATAGAATAAAGAAAAAAGAAACAAAAACAATCGGAAAACAACGAAAAAAGAGCGCAGTAGTCCTAATTACTGCTATACATTTGGCGTCATGTCCGATATAGGTAGGTGCCTGTAGCGGCCCCTAAACCTGTCGCTGTTTCATGGAGTAGTATTTATTGCACATCCCGGGGTACTCAATACTGGCTACGCGGGTAGTGTGGCCGGAAAATATTATGCGACACGCTTGTAATAAATAATTGCTAAAAATATAGGCCTATTCGTCTGACCTCATGTCGTAATTAATTACAACGATAAAATTGTTGTTGTAAATGCGACCTTGTAAGTCATCTGACCCCGGCCATTGTCTTGCATATTTCATTCAGGTGTACACTTTTATAGATGGGTGGTTTAAGGAAAGAACACAGCTTTAAAATGTGCTGGGTTGGCACACTCCTTAAATCATAAAATCTCAGCACAACATGTGTGATCTGGACCATAGCAGAGAAATATTTCTTCTACTCCTCAATTATTTTTCTTACTCAAAATCAGTGGCATTTAAAGTTGAATCCTACTTGGTTCCCAAGCTCTATATATTCCACCCACCCAGAATAAGCTTAATGCTAACAACTTGAATAATGTATGAAATATCAAAGCTACCTGTACGTAAAATGGCTAAGATACCATAGCTTCTGTAAGTGTTGAGTGAGACTATTTTCTGAATCAAGTCAAATATTGAAAAACATAGATACCTTTGTATTAACAATTGCATGTTTTGGCAATAAGAAAAAATGACACACTCAAGTTTTACCACTTGATTTTTGTTGTATATTGTTAAGGTCATCTTATTTAATAGTTAGTCTTAAATAGGGGCCTATCCTGAAATTTTGAAAACCCAATGCAGAATGCAGCTTTCCTTTTAACTTTTGTATTATTGTCCATGCACTGTTTCATTTTGCACCACATTTCACTGTTGTTTCCTCGTATGTAGCAAATTCAGATGTCTTGTGAAAATCAGTATTTTGACTCCATTTTTCTCAGTTCTGTCATGCCAGCAACATAAATGGTCACCACAGTGGTTCTCTGATTTCATACCTGGTTCCTCAGTTCAGAATATCTAAGTATGCTCACAATCTCATAAGTTTTACTCAGTTTTTACATTTTCATTTACGTTTATTTTATAAAGAGAGTGGTGTTTTAATAGAAGTGCGTACTCATGATTTGTTTCACGCATCATCTAAACACATTCAGGTTCTAAAAATACTACTTTTTCCTGTTTTCACTGATCAATGTATGCACAAAAAAGACCCTCTTGTTTTTGTTGTTGTTGTTGTTGTTCAAGCATCACAACCATTTTTGAATACAAGTCCCTCCTCCCCCGAACTATGTAGTATAAGTATGTAATTTGATATGCCTTTCTTAAGAAACAGAAAAAAAAAATACTAGTTGAATGTTTGATCACCTCTCTTGACTATCCATTTTGTATTGCATGTTAAAGGAGTATAGGGCAAGTTCAACATCATCCCCACACTTTCCCCAAAACATTTCATGATTTTTGCATTATTTGAAATGCTAGTGGTAATAATGGCAACATGCAAAATTTCTTTGTCAAATTTATTCCTATATACAAATATTACGATTTTTAATCATTGACGACATCAAAATATACCGCCCTCAAAATTGGCTCTATTGGCATTTTAACCCATTATTTATTTTTTATTTATTTATTGACATCTTTAAAGAGGGTAGCCTTATCAGTGTTCCAGCACTGCTTTCCATAAGGGCCCTCTACATAAAAATACATTACAAGCAGATTAAAAAATTTACTACATACAAGTTAAAACAAATGAATGCTTGAGCATTTCCAAAGGAGCTTATGAGAGAACGCTCAGGCGTTACAAATCATATTGAGAGTGCATAATAATTCAGTATGGGCTATACACCTATATGGAAATTCAGGACTGAAGGGGTTAAATGCCAATTTGATATTTTTTTGTTATCTTCAACGATGTTAAAGCAGTATTTCACAAATTAACTAAACTGCTGTTCTTTCCTCAATGTCTTGACATACAGCATCAATTCATTCTTTTTTTACCCAACATCAAAACATGCAAAATGTATTCTAGGTTTTTGACTTTTTTTTTGAAGATTTTGAGCAATTTTTTTTACAATATTTGGTACCCGACTGTTATTTTCTAACATATCAAGTGTTCATCATCTGCAGACAAAGTAGGTTTTATTTTTTCAATAGAAATTTTGTTAAATAACCTTTAATCTGTTGTTCACCTCAAGTTGTAATAAGCAAATAAGCTTTTATTTGCCCCCATTTTGTTGCCTGTGATTGACAGTGAAATAATCCAGTTTTCTTTTTCAAAACATTTTGAAGTTCCCATATGGGAATTCATATAATGTCTGGTTCAAGTTCATGTTCATTTGAATCATAGACATTATGTTTGAATAGGGCAAATGCTATAACTGTTTTTGTGTTATAAAAGAACTTTTGGTTAAGCAATATTGTGAAAATGATGCTTATTAAAGTGTGAACTTCCTCCTCAAGGTCGTTTTACTGATCAATGCACATTTTTTACTTTTGTGATTGATGGTTTGTGGTTCTTTGGTGACAAAATTGGATGAAAATGTGTCTTTCATTGACAAAGTGCAGAAAAATGATTGGTCTTTGATTGAAATTCTTAAAAGTCAGGGCTGTCCGGATCAAAATGGTCAAAATATTGCAGATGTTTTTGACAAATTAGAAAATTTTTTGAAAAATCACATCACATTAAAAAAAAAATATTGGTCTTTGAGTGGTAAAGGTGTGTCAAGTTCTTTTAGTGGCAATGATATTTGTAAATATAGGGGGTAATTGAGTGACAGTTGGTAAAAATAGCGGGTCTTTCAGGCTGAAGACAAGCGAGAAAAAAAAAAGCAGGGTCTTTTTGGTGGCACATAACTCAAAGTTTAGAAACCACCCCCGGACTGGGCCTCATACCGCTGATCAAAACAAATCAGAGTCCTCCCATTCTTACATAATATACAGAAAGATTTACTCTGACTTTAATCATTCTGTTCTTTTGGCATCTCTGGTTCACGGACACCGTCCGTTCTCTGATTGGACACGCTTCCGGTCAACTGAATTTCTACCAGGTATAATGATGCCTTGACTACATCTGAAACCTTGTTGCAAGGTTATATGACCAGGGTATAAGTCCCCTTATACTTAAAAAGGTGTTTTTATGAGTGGCAATTCCACATTCCCCAGCAGCATGTCCCAACCGAAACCAAACTTGAGTCCCCTCCCCCAGGACACCAACCCCTTCAAATGCAGTTTTTGGACATTTGTCTTTCGAGCAGTAGGAATCCTACTAAATTAGAAAATAAAAATTTCAGTCTAAAAAAGTTTCATTTTATATTAAGTACTCTTTTATAAAAAGCCTCCTTTAGTATTCTGTAACCGTGTGGCTTTCACATATATGCACATATGTTACCATATCACGATATCGCTCATGATGGTGAAATATAATAGCTCGCTATGGGACATAAAGGTAAAATGCACCCCTAATTAGCATAAAACACTAATTAATAAAATTGCCGTCGCTAGCTAGTATATCAAATTAAGTAGGGAAATTATGTATGGTTTACAGATGCCATATGTGTCGTTATATATGTGGTGTGGAGAGGGAAAATTCAGTTGAAAACCTAATTAACAATGCGCAAGCTATTGTCATTAGCATAATTAATTAGATTGTGTCTTTGGTTTTAGTTAAAGGAACTAACCAAGGCACACATTTGAAGTTCAATGTTTTTCAATTATCTGATTTTATGGCATTTGTAAAAGGGTGCTTCCAAATAGTTATATCAGGATTGCTTCTATAGTAAAAAGACCATTTAAAGAAATACTAAAAAGTGTTAAAGTAAAGCACCCCCTATCACCCATGACTTTTGACTTTTTAGCTTACTGGGTTTGTTTTTGGTAGATTAATTACCCTCCAAATAATTTAGCTTAAATATGCTAATTTTTTTTCTGTTATGGCCATTTGGTGAATTAAATTTGGAATCCCAAAGCATGTATGTGCTCTATTGATTTTCCAGTGGCAAAACAAGTTTTTGGCAAAATACACTACTTGAAAACACCTTTGGATAGTCACATTACTTCATTTAGGCTGTTTTTACTCAAAACATTTTTTGACCAAAATCTTATAATATTGCTGTATTGATGCTGAATAATACAAAATCCTATAGTATACAAATATTGAATGCCTGAGAGTGCAATAGTACAAAATATATCATGAGGTCAAATTTGGACTTTTCCATTTCACAAGGCGTAGCCGAGTGAAATGGATCAGTCCAAATTTAACCGAATGAGACATTCAATATATTTTGTACTATTGCACGTGCATAGGCATTCAATATTTGTTTTATATCATGATATCACACAGGTTTGTTTCATGCCGTGCAATGGAAAAATAATTTTTGCACAGCTCAAATCACTGCAATCATGATATAGCTTTTATTTGCCCCCATTTTGTTGCCTGTGATTGACAGTGAAATAATCCAGTTTTCTTTTTCAAAACATTTTGAAGTTCCCATATGGGAATTC
>JXSR01S072469.1:76279-89597 GCA_000969725.1 Ophiothrix spiculata
TATTGAATGCCTGAGAGTGCAATAGTACAAAATATATCATGAGGTCAAATTTGGACTTTTCCATTTCACAAGGCGTATAGCCGAGTGAAATGGATCAGTCCAAATTTGACCGAATGATATATTTTGTATTGCACGTGCATAGGCATTCAATATTTGTTTTATATCATGATATCACCAGGTTTGTTTCATGCCGTGCAATGGAAAAATAATTTTTGCACAGCTCAAATCACTGCAATCATGATATAATAAAAAATGAAGAAAATAAAGTCCAAAAATGTTACCGGGAAAAGTGGCATGGTACTGCTGAACATTGGATTGTGTCCCAGGTGTCAATGCCATGCTTGAATGTGTGAAAATAGAAATGTTTGATAAAATACAATTTTGGGAGATAGTTTTTGACCTTTAGTGGGTTAGGGTTAATATATGGCTTTGAATTAATGCTTTTCCAGCAAAGTTTGAATTAATACTTTTCAATGAATTCTCAAAATTAAAATTTTATAAAACGTGAGCATGTTTTTGAGTTTGTTGTTTTCATTACATGTCTTTCATTGATTCAGTAAATTTTCATAGCCATGTGGAATCATGGCTAGTCTCTTTGAGTGGCAGTTGTGATGTTGTGTATACATGTGTTGTTTCCTCTGCAAAGTCAAGTGGAAGTGCAATTTTGTTTTGTTTTCATTTTTTTATTTTAAAAAAAATCAAAGTTATTTGAAGTCCAGTGTTCGTCTGGCCCATGGGGTCCATCAGTGATGGTCAGTAACGTGAAGTTGCTGAATTAAATTGCATACAAATTGACCATTTGAATCAATGTATTGCATAGAAAAATGAATAAAAAAATAGCAAAAATGGTAAAATAATAAAACTGTCTCTGTCAAAGAAATATTTACTGAAGAATATAAATAATTAAAAGTTGTATTACTGAAGGTAAAGATTTTATCTAAGGCAATTGTGTAAAGTTCATTTGGGACACTTTAAACAAAAAGTAAAAAGCATGCCTGTATTTGCACAGGCCGGAGTGCCAGTTCTCTTTCAAATTGATTAGGCCAGACTCTTCTATTGTAATGTTACTGTAAGAGAATGGTTACTCCTTCATAGTATAGTGAGCCTGTTACCTTCTTACCATTGAAGAATACTATAGCACCCATTTGACAACTGGATCAAGAAGAGCGGAGTTGATGCCTAGTTTAATGATACAAAATGATCTGCTCAACAAGGTGTTTTGTTATATTTTGGATTTTTGATTTTTAATGTATCCTGCAGAAGTTTGAAAGACACATTCATTTATAGCGTCTATCTCCAAAAACAATGTTCATCAAGAACACTCCTGAAAATGATTAAAAAACTATACTTCCAACGACATCTTTTCACAGTTAAAGCTCCTTTTTAATTCGCAAGACAGGGGTTACGATTTCACTTTAAACACTGCTTCATTATGTAAGCCTCGCTAAAACGTCGATTTAATTAAACTGTCCCTAATCTTTATTAATCTACTAGTCCTGTACACAAATCCTTTTAGTGTTTTCAGAGCGCTTTCTCGTCGCTGCAAATTGGCAAATTTCCCCTGCCAAAAATTCATGTAAAATTTGCACCTCTGGACCAATTTTTCATTTTTAGTTTGAAATAATCAAACTGGATCAGATTCATATATATCATGACTCATCAGTATGCAATTGTGCGATTTGTGTTGAATATATCATGCTTGAATTGTGTGAAAGTTAGTGCAACACAAAAATTGTGCTAATTGGGGTTAACCCTCTACAGGAATAACCACAGACAAGAAAGTACATCACGCTTTCACACGTTTCAACTTTCTTTTTTTAATTATTGAAAACACAAACCTTGAAAATATTTCTGAAAAGTATGGCATAAGTCAAATTATTATTACAGAGGTTCGTATCAAGAACCTGTAGAAAATATGCCAATATTTTTGGAAGAATTTATTCATTTCTCAATTTGATGAAGGAACGTATCAGCTGGTGTGTTAAGAAATAAAGCGAAAATCAATTAAGCGAACTAATTCTTTATCTGTTTAAAAGCTTTCACTTTAGTACAGCATCGAGGCAAAAATACAAAGAGTTGAAAATAAGTACAATTATAAATGCACGGAAAATGTGAGGAGCAGGCTTGTTCTTCTACTGGATTAGAATTGGTAATAAGTGCAAATAGACGATGGTGAATTTAATGTATTTCTTTAAATTTGAAATGGAATTAGAGATGTGTTTTGTAGCAGAAAATTGTTGATGTATAGGTATTTATTTTAGGGTAATTCACACATTGTTTTATCTTTTTTCTTATATTTCTGATAACTGTGCACTTTTGTAGGGTAGAGTTTTGGTGAGAATTTGTCCATATGTATAGATTCTTGTGAAATATATATATCTTGTGTGTTTAGAGGCTACTTCAAACCTCAATTAGGAGCTGACTGCCCGGGACCAGCGGTTCTAGGCGGTTGCCATTGTTCTGAACAATAGTAACCAGTCACGGATCTAGGATCTGAATTTTACAGGGGGCGGAGAGTGTGTTTTTCAGTTTTTATAACAAAAAATTGACCCAAATTAGACTGATTTTGCAGGATTTCACCAATTTTACGGGGGGTGCCTGCCCCTTCCGCCCACCCCCTGGATCCGCGGCTGGTAACCGGTCAGGGTCAGAACCGGCGGTTTCAGGCGGCTGGTTGAGAGAGTAAGAGGGTTTTGAGAAAATTTCATTTTTGTTTTCAATATGTAGATGAAATTTGTGTTTACATGTTACACATTTATAGCTGTGTTTCAATTATAGAAGCTTATAGTAATATAGAATAAAGAATTTGTGTGTGTTTCCATTTCAGAATTTCTAGGAATAATGTCATACTGATTTTTTTTTGCTTAGATGGATTTGGGGAATAATTTTTCTCAAATGTGTTTTGATGTTACCATTTATATGCTAAATTTGAATTGGTATATTGTACCTATTTTTTGATTGACTTGATTATTTTGTTAGCCATGTTGACTTCAATGACTTGTTTTGTCCGTCTCTGATACCTAAAAAGGTTTTGAAGACTTTTTTACATTGTTCCACCAATACTACTCAAAATACCTCATTCTTGAAAACGAAGAGACTCCAAATTTGGAACGTTTTTGGACTTTGTTCCAACCGGGATAAGTGTGTCTGGTGGTCAAGACCCCCTGTTTCACCTTTTGTCATTCTTTAAGACCCCATTTACAGCATGTATTCTCCCTTTCAATGAAAAATGCAGCATTTTGATTTCAACTACAGAAATATATTTTTACAAATTTAATTTTCCGTGACTAGCAGCATTTTGACTTCAACTGGAGAAATATAGTTAGGAATTTTAAGGGTCAGTGGTCAGCTCAGAAGCTACTTTGGGCCAAAATTTCAGGTTACTTATTTTTTTTCACAAAATCAGTTTAACAGACCCCTATATGGTGTTTTTCGCTGACCATGCAAACCATTTTTTAAAGTTGTGTGCCCCAGCTAACTTCTATTTGTTGGGGTGGAGGGGCTGGGAAGTGGTTTGTTACATACATAATGTTCTATGAAGATGAAACATCATGCTTGTCAAAACCATTGAATTAGTTTTTGACGACTGGGAAGAAGACTACATCATCGATCAAGAAAATTGATCGGATGGAAGTTACCCGGGATCAGATGACCAGATCTGATGAAGTCCTCCGAAGTGAAGGACGAAATATCATGTGAGTTTAAAAACTAATTCACTGGTTTTGATAAGCATAATGTTTCATCTTCTTATGATTTTACACAAAGCTAATGAATCCATTTAACGATAATGTTCTATATTTCAAGAAAATTATGATTCACGGTTACATGGCATATAGTTTTTACATGTTGCACTTGATTTCTATGAACATATGAAATTTGGGATGATTTATGCATTGTTTTGTTTCAAATATTACAATAAAATTAACATGTGTGACTAATGTTTATAAATTTTATTAGAAAAAAAGCAGCATTAAAGAGCCTAACATGGTTCCACTCAAAAAGCTAGGGGATCATATCTGGTCACAAAATTATCATAATACATTTTTTTCTTGAATGAAGGACCTTCTCCCAAAATTGCAACCCTGAAGTTGTATTTGCATTATTTGTTCCAATTTGATGTTACAAGAAAAGTGTATTTGAGATCCAGTCACAGCAAACTACACAATATTCACTTTGGCAAACTAGATTTTCAAGTAATTAAAAACCATTTTGATTACGTCTCTTTAAGGAGACATAAATCGGATGAAAAAAATTTGAGGGGTGATGAGAAAAGAATGAGTTTTCTTGTGGTATCAAAATCTCCAGTTTAATTGTTAAAAGTGGGAAAAAGTGGAGAGTCAAAAATGTGATCTTAACCCTAACAGAACCAGATCTAACTAAATCTCACTTTAGAAAATCACAAAAATGCGCTAAGTCCGAAACGTCACAGATGGGGGTTATATGCAGGGACCAAATTGCTACGGGTATGACTCGCATGGGAAACGGGAGGTCACTGGTTCGAATCCTGGTGAAAACACGCATTTTTCCGCACCCTTCCCTTTTCGAGGAGATAGGCTAGAAACGAGAAAGGTTTCATGATCAGTTAGGGTTAAAAATCACATAACCCTAACAGAACCAGATCTCACTAAATCTCACTTTAGAAAATCACGAAAATGCGCTAAGTCCGGATACGTCACAGACGGGGGTTATATGCGGGTTATATGCAGGGACCAAATCGCTGGCCAGGCAGCGTCTCCGCGGTGGCTTGCTACGGGCATGACTCGCTTGGGAAACGGGAGGTCACTGGTTCGAATCCTGGTGAAAACACACATTTTTCAGCACCCTTCCCTTTTCGAGGAGAAAAGTTTCATGATCAGTTAGGGTTAATTAAAAATCACATAACCCTAACAGAACCAGATCTCACTAAATCTCACTTTAGAAAATCACGAAAATGCGCTAAGTCCGGATACGTCACAGACGGGGGTTATATGCAGGGACCAAATCGCTGGCCGGGCAGCGTCTCCACGGTGGCTTGCTACGGGTATGACTCGCTTTGGAAACGGGAGGTCACTGGTTCGAATCCTGGTGAAAACACACATTTTTCAGCACCCTTCCCTTTTCGAGGAGATAGGCTAGAAACGAGAAAAGTACCAAGTCTTCACAGTGTAAATGCACCTTCAGCGAAAAAAATTGTCAAATGCAATTTTGATATACTATAAAACCTGTTACAATAAGTGTTAAAAATGTGAATTTGGAATGGCTAGTCCCTTTGAGACATTGTCACGTATGACATTAGCTGTAAAGGATGTTAATTAATTGTGAACAAAAACCAAAGGGGAAATCCCAGCGTTTCTTTTAATTGATCCATTATTTCGTGTTCATTGTTAAAATCATGAAATAAATAAAACAGGCTTATATCGATGGTTATTATTACATGAATAAACAAATAAGAATAGGTTGAAGCGTGTGGCAAGTTATAATTAGCAATTAGATGTAGACTATTCTGCCAGATTTTGTTGTGATTTTGGCACAGTACAGATTGCCCATGATTTTCCAAAATTTGAAAATGTGTAGAGAAAGTCAGAAATCAACATATTCTTTTTTTTTTTTTAAATGAGTTTATTCAACCCTATTTTATTCACAATATGGCATTTGTGTCCCTTCCCAAACTTTTATACTCCCTGAGTATAGTTTCTTTAAAATGCTCTTTATCACTCTTGGACAATTATCAGACATGTTTTTCTTTTCTTTTGAGTTTTTCATTTCAAATACAGTTGATAAAGCTGAATCAAAGTTACAGTGTCATTCAACTACCAACTGGAATTTATGGTTACCGGTAACCATAAATTCAGAGATGGATGATCCTGTCTCTATGTTTGACAATTTCTAAACTTCACAAAACAGCATTTTTAGCTTACCTATGGGAAGCTTTCTGTCAGCCCTAAACTTGTCACGTGGGGGCGCTGTGACTTGGTGAAGTGAAATTTTAGAATCGGGATTATGGGCAATCCCTTTACATTTAGTGACTTTTAAAATCCTTTTTAATTCAGCTACCCATAGTATATGCTCCAGGAGCATGATTCCAAGTCATAAATGCTCCTGGACCATAATGGTAATTTTTGGCCAGAGTCTCGCGAAAGCATTCTAGGACATGAATGGCAGAAAAAAAAAATTTGTTTGGAGGCACCTAATCCCAGATAGGGCATGACCAGTTTGTAATAATTTTGCATATTTTTATTTATGTGCATGTTACAATACATATTATTTGTCATAGCGCATCCATTTTCTTGCAAGACAAGTTAAGCGCTAAAAAGTTCCATAATAAGTGGCGCACAAAAATGTCCACTTTACCGATGATGATGGCATGCAAAATAACACTAATGCTCTATGAATCTTTAAAGTACGCAGCATGCAGTCATTTAACACACATAGACATAAATAAGTCCGTATTTTTTGAATCATGACCATGTACCCAATCTTGCTGAATTTTTAAATGAACTTATGTTCATTGTTTGGAAATGCCGTGGCAACAAAATTAGCCCAAAATAATACCACAATCATGAACAATTCATGTGGTGGCATTTCATGAGGTGGGTCAAAAATGTGTTACATGGTCAAAATGGTCAAAAAAACCAATTGTTTGATATGATGTTGATATTATTGATCTCTTTCAATTCAAGTAACTTTTTAGCCAAATATCACTTTTGTTTTGGCATAATGGACTAATTAAGGTTAATTACTCAATAGACAGCAATGCAAACTGTAATTTTCAAATGTGTTTTACTCAAAATTGCCAGTTTTTACTAAAACAAGTCATAAATTGGAATGATTAATGGTAAACAGTTCATTTTTTCAGGATGTGTTTTAAACACTTTATTAGTTACTGTGATGCATTAAACTTGAAACAGACCCCTTAGGGTCTTGGTGTTAATGACCTTCAATTAATTAGAGGCGGGCTATACAAGGGGAGAAAATGGCACATTTCAAATCATTCTGTCTTAACTCTTATTTGATGCAGCTTGATCCCCTGAACATTTTGACACCAAATTTGTCAAAATCGGACAAAAAATGAGTAAGTTCTGCCCAAAAAACCGATTTGAGGGGGGAGGGGATCTGAGGAAGGTCTAAAAATGATAAATTTGCCAATTACTGTAATTATAAACCAAATTTTAGCCATGTTGGTGACTATCTGTATGTATTTGAGGTCACAGAATCCATTTGTGAATGTTCCAGCAGTGTCAAACCTTCCAAAATGGCGATATTGTCTCAATTTGGGTATCTACCGCATCCGTAGGCACCGCATCCTTAGGCACCACCACCCTTGTACTGCCAAGTTCAAACCATTGTCTCTCTTAAATTATGTAACCCATGAAAGCCAAATCACTGCCACAGATAGTAGAAAGTGTAAGCTTTCAAATGAGACATTAAACAAGTCAAGAGGTTTAGGAATAGTGAATTTACATCAAATTAAGTTCGAGAACCCACGAAAAAATGTAACAACACCACCTTTTTAGCATACCCACCTAATGAAATACCACCATGTACAAAAAATATTAATACGCAGTGATTTGGTTTTAATCAATCCTAATCAATCATTACTAGTCTCTTACACAATACAAAACCACCAGTTCACAATGTTGCAGAATACAAGGGAAATGCTATAGATCTCATAGCAGAGTCTGATTGCTTGCTGCATTTTCAAGGTTTATAGAGTATAAATTGGTGGTATGTTCAGGTTTTTTTAAAAGATAATTTTGTAGTATCTTGGTGTACCCAATTTTACAGGTGGCATCTTAATAGTTTGAAAACAAAATTTGTTTGAGCAAAAATGGTTGATGGACAAATATGTAAAATGAAAAAATCTGTCAAACCGGTTAATTTCAGCTATTTTTTTTTTAAATCTTGAAATCTGCACAAAAATCTGCAACTTTTGACTTAAAATTGACATAATATCTTTTTTTGTGTGCTTTTTTCACATTTTTAAATTTAATTTTAAAAATTATTTGAATTATCACTGAAAATCAATTTCCTTTCCTTTTCTTCCTTCTTCTTTATTTTTTGAGGGGGACCGTCCCTTCCAAGTGAAATTCAGGAGGGGTCATGTCCCCCTGTCCCCCACTTCCGCCGCCTATGTTACCCAATCCTAGTCAAGCAAGTGTACCCCTTGTCAGTTCCAGTATACCTCTATCCCATGGGTGGTTATAAACAGAAGTTCCTTATGTCTAATTAAGCCAACAGTGCATGAAATTACACGGTGTTTTTTTCATTTGTCCGCATTCCCTTGCGAGCTTGATCAACCAGACCAACATAACTGTGCCTCGGAGCAACTGCTATTGCTCATTTAACTGCCATCCTTGTAGATAAATGTGCTTTAAAATGATGCAAAATTACCAAATTGAGATTTATAGATGTCCGTTGGTTGTATTTGAAACAAAATTTACAGAAGACTTGAAACTTTATTTAGGTATGGTGTGCATCATGTCAGGATTAGGCATCAAAAGCCATCAAAAGGTACCTTAAAGACGATCGAGGTGTTTATTCAAGAGGGCAGTGTAACAGAATGTGTTGGTCAGTGGCGGGAAGATTTTGACAAAATGCGCGTGCAGTATCTAAGCGTAAAATTTGCGCCTAATACGCAAAACGCAACACGCGCACTAGCTTTTTACACATTGTCTTCCCGGTAAGCGCCGAAAATAGCGCGAAATAGTAACGAGTTGCTACGAGTGCTCCCGAGCCAACTGGCTTTCAGTGATAAAACTTTTTACGTGTGTTTTCCTATACTACAAAATGCTGATTTTTCACTTATTTGCTACCTGTAGAATTTTTTAATATTTGGCTGGTCAATTGAGAATATCAAGTGGATGTCAAATTGAGAAAAAAAATTAAGAGGTCACCGACTGTTTTAAAAAGATAGCGTGAGATGAAATTATATGGAGAAAAATCTAAAAAACAATTTTCATCACCAGGAATGTCGAAATTTGGATTCATAATATCGAACAGATAAAAAAAGGTAATTACGTTAATTCACCTAACACTTGAGTTTTCAAGTTATCGTCAATTAAAAGGAAAATGACGTCATTATATATGACGTCATAGCGTGCTTAGATGATCGGTGACCCCCATTTTTTATTTCTGAATTTTGAAGTTTAGACTCTTATCTATTAACTGACGAAAAATAAACAAAATCTACTCGTAGGAACTTATCACCACGATCGTCTTTAAGGATCTCAAAATGAGAATTGATTTTTTGGTCTCATATCTGAATGATCATTTTTTAAGCTTTAAAATGACACCTTGCTTTTGGTTATTGGATGTTCGATTGCAAAGTTGCATCCAAATTGGTTAAAGGCATCAGTCTGATTCAGAAAACTATAGGTCTGAGAAAATTGAGTTTTAACCCTTTCGATCCTGAATTTCAATATAGATGTATATACAGCCCATACTGAATTAATTTACACTCAATACGAATTGGAACGCCTGAGCGTTCTCTCGTAAGCTCCTATGGAAACGTTCAAGCGTTCTCTCGGATTGAAAGGGTTAAGTTTCTGTACTGGTAAAACTTGAATGGGGACAGGATTTTTTGTCATGTTTTGGATGTTGGAACCTGATGATAGAATACCCTTCAAAGGTAACATTTCTGATGAAATTAGAATTTCGACCTTGGACCTGATTTTTGACTATGCTGAGCTTTAATAGCCCGTAATTCATAATTTACTATGCTGACCTTAAGGTTAAAATTTTTGCTATTTTAAGTTAATGAGTATTTCATAAATATTATTTTTTTTGGTTCAATTATTAAAATAAACCCATAAAAGGGAAAATTTTGAACACTACATTGTACTACATATTGAAATTTTATTTTATTTTTCTTCTTGATTTCATTTGGGGATGAGTAGGGAGCAGACATTGTTTTGGGTTCCTCCCCCTTGGTTATGCCACTGACCGCCACTGATTTATAGTACAAGGGTCATTCAAAAAGTATCATAACTTTTGATCTATTTATGGTAGCTACTTAAAAATTGGCAAAATATAGTTATAAATGTCTAAATGTCACCTACACATAGTGAAAAAAATCTGTAGCCCACGTATACACCTGGGTGTACACCATACCCTTGTCTGTGTCAACTTTCAATATTTTGGAAACAAAAAAAAGAAGGAAAAGAAAACCAGAATTATTGTGAGTTTTCGAACTACATATAAATTTCTTAAATGCTACATTGCAATTTCTTAGAGAGATTAAGTAGGGAAAATGTGTCCAAATGAGTCCAAATGAGAGGAAATGGATGAAAATATTTGCTAGAATCTAATTTGGTCAGGCACCTTTGCCCGTGACTTTACCCAAGATTTAGCATGTCAAAATAATCTTAGTGATTTGTATGGCAGAGGCTATACAGAGACTTCTGTACATTTTTGTCAGTCCGACTCTGCTAGCAATTGAACAAGACACATTTCTTATTTTCCCCATAATGCAGAGAAAAATTGATCTGACTGTAAGAGAAACTGTGTCTTGCATACCAAAAAGGGGCCCCACTCATTTTAAGAAAATTTCATCGTCGAATGTACGAGCTGGCTCATATCATATGGGAATGCAAAAGGTGACGGGCTGGTAATTATGCAAATGAGTTATGAATATTTGACGAGGCCGGAGAGAGGATTGTAACAAGGGAGTAGTGTATACGTGTGGAAAAATCCTTAACATGCTTAATGGTTAATGTTGGCAAGAGCATTTATTTTCATCTCTCTAAGAAATATGAGTAAATCTAGCTACATGCGTCATATTTATTTGTCTGGTGGTGCTTGTTGTATTATATATATAAAATGCTTCAGTTCGCTGAAATCTGTGATTTGTAATAATATGCTTCTGAGAGAAGAAATGGCCTGCGTCATTGCATATAGTTTCTGGTACAGTTTTCCTTGAATAATCTATGTAAGTTCTTAGTATGTTTTATAACTCAGGAGAGAAACCCAAGTGTGCAGAAGAAAATATGTGAAAGTACGGTAACATTATTTGCATGTGTACGTGCATTGGACAAAATTTCAGAATTTTACCTGTAGGTAATTTACACCCTCTATGTGAACATACCAAATATTGAGGAAATTCTGATCAAAACCATCAGAAATGTCAAAGAGTGTAATTTTGTTTTGCATGTTGATCTTGGGTATGAGATTATTCGCTATACTTGGGAATAAGTTTAATTGATGGCGACCAAATGATCATATGACCACAGTAACAACAACGAAAGACATCATGAGTCAGTTCAGGGGTGCAACCATTACATAAGTGCAACTTTTACACTACAGTTCTTAACCCTAACCGTACAAAATCACAAAAAATCACAATCCACGTAGGTAGGAAAATCGCGTAAGTCCAAATACGTCATAGACCGGAGTTAGCAATGGTCACGAAATCGCTGCCATGGCAGCGCGTGCTCGGAGGCTTGACATAGTGACAGTTGGGTTGGGAAGCAAGAGGTCCCGGGTTCGATTCCTGGTGGAAACCCGCCATTTTTAACGTGCAAATTTCCAAGGAGATAGTTTATAAACGAAGAATTGCTCAGTATGGTTAGGGTTAGATCTCCACTTTTGGGTATAATCATCAACTTATATCCAGAGTGTTCTTACTCAGTACACATAATATAAAGGATAATGAACTTAGTCCTGCAAGATAGTGATGTGAGATCTTGATAGCAAAAATGCTCCTCAAAAAATTGATATAAACAGAAATGTATCTGAAAAGATGTGACAAACGTGAGTGAATGATATGTCAAAACATAGCTGTTTTTGCCTGTAGCAAAGCTTAATTTTGTACAGTCATGTTTATAGAGATTTAGATTCAAAGAAAGAAAAAAAGCACAGGGAAAGATAGAAGGGTAAATTGAAGAAGAAAGCACCATTGTTTTTAAAAGTGTTTTTTTGACACTGCAATATATGGAGGTTGGAATTATTATATTCTTTAGGATACACAAAAGAGAAGTTTCGTGTATAGGAGCAAAGATATAATGACAAAATTGTATAAGTCTCTTGTAAGACCTCATCTGGACTATGCAATGCAGGTATGGAGTCCTTATTTGGAAAAGGACAAAAAAACTCATTGAAAAAGTACAAGCACGAGCAACTAAGCTCATTCCCAGTCTGAAAGAATTGCCGTATGAGAATCGCCTGGCCAAACTGAACCTAACAACTCTGGAGAAGAGAAGAGAAAGGGGAGATCTTATCCAAACATACAGGATCATGAATCAGATTGACCACGTACAACCAGAGACACTGTTCCAGTATGCTACATACACCAGCACAAGAGGACATCACCAAAAGTTTTCCAAGTCAAGATCAAACTTAGACATCAGAAAGTACTTCTACAGCCAGAGAGTAGTGGACCCATGGAATCGACTCCCTGACAGTGCCACCAAAGCACCTACACTCCTCTGCTTCAAAAAAGAACTTAGTAAATTGGGTTATTAATTGGCTGCCTAAAAGCCCCCGTAAAACCCAGCCACACTTACTCTACAAGAAGACAGGTGTGGCATCAAAGGTAATTTCAAAGGTAATTTCAATCACTTCGACAGCGACAAGAGATATTGGTATATTGTGAATATAAGCCCTGACCTCTGATGAAAAAATTAAAGAGAGAGAGAGAGAGAGAGAGAAAACAGCAGCACAAAGTAGAAAAGATTATGTCTGTGTCCAAAAGAGCCTTTCTTTGTACTTTGAATCCACTCAAACCTAGTCTACTAGCTTCTGGAGGCTCACCTACAATATAACTTGCTCCCCTACCATATAACTTGCCCTTAACCTTAAAAAAATATTATCCCCCCCCCCTCCCTCCCCTCAAAAAAGTCCCATGAGTCCAAGAGTCTTTATCTGCCTTAAAATCCACTAGTTTTCAGTGGCTCTGCTGAGGTCTCTGCCACCTGAGCCCCACCACTTTTCTTCTGGATCCTCAGCATGTTCATGGAATCCATGCCATTAGGCCTTGTATTTATAGGCTGTTCCCTTGTGGCTTGTTCCCTTGTTCCATATTCCATTGTCCACAATTGTGATGCACCACACAGACAATAAACAGTTGTTCTGCTTAGTGACCATATGAGTGGCCTCGTGTACAATAGATGTTCTCTGTGACCTGCAGCACAGAAAATGGACATGTACTATGTGAGGCAGGAACACAAGGCAGGTACACCAGGATATGAGTGGCCTTGTGTACAATATATGTTCCCTGTGACCTGCAGGACAGAAAATGGACATGTACTATGTGAGGCAGGAACACAAGGCAGGTACACCAGGATATGAGTGGCCTTGTGTACAATAGATGTTCCCTGTGACCTGCAGGACAGAAAATGGACAT
>JXSR01S072469.1:104055-116760 GCA_000969725.1 Ophiothrix spiculata
CACAGGCTCAAAAAATGAGGGGTCATTGGGTGAGAGCATGATTTTTGGCATTCGGTGAGAGAAAAATACAAAAATATGAGGGCTCAGTGGTCAAAAATGAGGATTTTTGGCATACAGTTAGCAAAATTTGGCATTCGGTGATCAAAATTTGGCAGTCGGTGAGAGAAAAATTAAAAAAATCATGGGGTCTTTGGGTGAGAGCACATGCAATTGCAAAAAAATAGGGGTCTCTGGGTGACAGCGACGCTGAAAAAGGGCTGCCATGCACTTGGCCATTCAAGTTCCAGCTTAAATTAGCCATTATCGGCTTCTTATTTTTGATAAGACATTGGAGAACAGCGTAGCATAAAATGGACTTGCAGTGCCACTTACCAGAAACAAAAGTCTAGATAATCTAAAGCTATGGTCACAATTGGTCATACGGCGTTCTTATGAATGGTTATGAATTTGCATAGGGTATATTGACATTTTAAAACCATTATTTACGAACTTCTTATTGTCTACGGATGCAGTTTCGCAGAAAAATGGCAAGATCATCGACAAAACGCTGTTGGTACAAAGTATTGTGACTGTATCCTTTACTGCTTTTAATGTTGATTTGTTTAACACTGTTTGGTAAAAATTTTGTTTTCTGGGCATATACTCTTAATCCACATACTGTTTTGAAATTGAGGGATGGCTACTTCTGTCAGATTTTGGTCCACTTTTACCATAAACATATTTTCAAATCTTATTATCATCATTGCTTTTCACCCGTAGTCTGTTTTTTATGAGTAATTAAAGAACATCAGATTCTTTAATATATAATGAATTGAGTTAAATTTTAATTAAGGACCTCTTGCATCCTGCTTGTACTCTAGAAAACCAGATATAAATTGTATCACGTATAGTTTATCACGTTTTCACATAAGCAGAGTTTCTTTTAATTAAACCCATTATCAAGCGCACAAATCACACAAAGAAATCTCTTAATTATCTGACACAATTAAGACAAAGAATAAAAAGCCACAATAACCATGGCAACCTGTAATGATGTCATTAGCGACATATTTTTGATCCCCTGGACTCTGTTAATCGAGGTCATAGCACCTTATCAAAAGCGAACACAAATCTGATGGTTAATTGGTATGCAACAACAAGGGGGTATACTCTTGATCAAATGTGACCATTGATTCTGTAAAAAATATGTTTCAAATCAGTTACTTCTACTTCTATGTTGATAATCAGCAGCAGGATCCATTTTTTGGACGTAAATGCCGATACTCTGGTCCTAGAGTTGATGACGTATTACATAATTGGTATGCAACAAAAAAGTTGCAATTCAGTGGCGATGCCAGGATTTTCAAATTGGGGTTCAAGAAATTGACCATACAACTTTTAAACCTTATTTTTGTCTCCATTTCAAATAGTAACATTTTAACTGGAAGGTGTCAACCACTCCAACCATGGACCTCATTCATTATCACCATGATGGACATGAATAGGAAGCAATTAGCAAAGAAACTGCTCTTAATCAAAGTCCTAACAATCACATTTTGGCTGTTTAGTCTAGGAAAATTACTTTAAGGGTACTAGCCATGTATTCTTACACTGCACTATGTTCTACTTTGGTACACATTTTTTTTATTTCAACCCAATCAACCTTGTTCACCTTTTAAGAGAGATCCTGATTAGTTCACTACAAGTGATTGTCACTAACCCAGCAGTCAAAAATCATACAAAACCAAACAAAGCCTAAGTCCAAATACGCAGCGATTAATCATTACGCAATCGTCTGAGTCTATCTCTACACAAGGAATGCCTACAAAGTCTCTACCCTCGCCTGTGACACCGGTTCACGCCCCGGGCCTGGCGTGCAAGCTGCATGCGATTTCTGTCTTCCTGTGAAGTGTTTGTACTTAGTTTGTATCCCCTTCCCCATGAAAACTCTAAAAATGGTGGGGACTGTTAGGTTAAAGCAATACTATAAAGTGTTATAAATGAAGCAACCCCTGTCATCCATGACTTTTGATATTTTGGGCTTATTGGTTTTGTTTTTGGTAGATATGAATACCCTCCAAACGATTTGGCTGAAAGATACTTACTTTTTCTGTTATGGCCATTTGTTGAATTTAATTCGGGATCCCGAATTTAATTCCACATGCATTAGTATAGGAAAGCATGCATGTACTTTTTATCAATTTTTTGGTGTCAAAACAATTTTTTACACAATAATACTTGAAAACGCTTTTAGATAGTCACATTCCTTCATTTTCTGCTGTTTTTACTATAAACCATCTTTGATCAAAATCTTATAGTATTGCTTTAATGTAGCCAATCTGTAAGAAACTTTGAAGAAATAGGTTTAATTGATATTATGGAATTGTTGATGGTCTCTTTTCAATGGGCGTTGTAACATTAGTAATTATATCATTAATGTTAATCCACAAGGATATGCTGTTAAAACAAAAGGTGGAACTTGCTCTAAAATGGTCATGACTCATACAGACAATTATGCCATTAATTGGTTCATTTAGATGTGTTTTATCATAGTATGGAAGTTGGTAATGATGCAGACACATTCTCTTGTTTCAAGCCGTTGTCCTATGTGCTATATGTGACTGTCCATTTCAAACGAACCGTATATGCAGCAAACTTCATTTTGCGCTACAGGTGAAAATATGTGACAAGGTTGTAATTTGCCAAAATTGATTCTTTGACAGATTCACAATCCTTGCGCTTACTTCAAACACCAGCACAGTTTCATTTTAAGAAAATGATTGGAAGTATGAAATAATTGTTTATTTTGAGAACAATCAACAGAAAATATAGTATCTATCTCAGTTATAAATTTTTCCCCTGACAACCTTTGACAGACCATAACTTGACTTCTGGAAATCAAGTGAAGTTCATTAGGGTGTCATTTTAATCCTTATAGCATGGTCTTTGCTAGCTCTTGCTCAGAGCTGTCCAATACCCTCTGCAGAGAATCAAAAGTGTGCTGAAAAGACAGCTCTTGAATACACACATCTTGTTTGTTGAGATCCTGACAAAGCTTGGTGGCTCTCAAAATACTGCATACAGAGAATAATTAGAGAATAACTACTGAGAACCAGAGACTCTGACTGAGAACTAAATCCTGTTTCTCAATTCACAGCAGGGGCTACCTGGCTCACACTTATGCCAAGCACCCTGAAGCACTTTGTACAAACTCATTAGCAAAAGTTAAATTTGAAAATTTGTTCAAATTTCGTGGTGTATATATTTTCACTATAAAGATTGAACTCCAAATGTGACAAATTGAAGTATATAATTTATTTGATATTGGCCTACAGTCACAGTGACTTACTTATAGGTCAATAATTACACAAAGCAATCAGATATGATAACTTTATGAACAACACTTTCAGTAGTGAATTAGCATTGCTTGACTAAAATAAAAATGGCACTTTTGTAAGTTGATTACAGTGGCTTTGGGAGAAGACCTAAACTTGAAGCTTGGGGGTAAATGTGCTATTGTTGTGATTATAGAGACAAATCGGTTTAGATTGTGGTCAGATAAGTAATTCATTTGGGAGTGATCAAATCTCAATCCAGTCTACTAGTTCCCTTCCCCCAGCCAGCGCGCTACGCGCGCTGGCTGGGCTCATTGCTGGGTCCGTGGGAGGGGCGGTCTGTGGGAACGGTACTAGTTCTAGGTCTTTGCAAATATTTAAAAAAATGAAAATGACAAGAGGCTGCATTTATGGCTGGTTTGGGATGGACGGTCACATATGTGACCATGATACCATCCACCACAAATCTCTAGTAAAGTCAGTATTTTTCATTTTGAGCTTTAGTACAAAATAGACCCTGCTTGAACCATTTCATCTTGTTGTGGACATAATAATGCAAACATCAGTTCTGTAGTGATCATTTTGATATCATGGTTTACAAATGTAATGCTCCTCATTCCTAAATGTGTAATTGTGCTTTCATGTAATTAGCCTGTAACAAAACAATTATCAGCATTTGAGACCTTCCCGTCTCCCATTGGGTGGTCAGATTGCTTGTCATCTATTTTGCGATTTGCATTCCTAAATGTGTAGTTATGCTTTCACTCTTATTAGCTTGTAACAAATACGATTATCACCGTTTTAAACCTTCCAATCTCCCACTTGGCTCAATATATACAATCTTCTTCAATCTTCAAAAGTGTGACTCCTAACAAAGCATAACTTTGCTTGTCCAAGGAGAAGAGGCAATGACATTACAGCAATGACCATTGGTCCCTGGTGGTCAGAGATGCTGAAATCTTTAGTTGTAAGCTTCCACTGCGATTAACTCGTAATCCTATTGGGCACATTACTTCAAAAATTGGTCAAATTGCTTGCTGTCATTTTGCAGTTTATAAATGTAACATGTATGTATAGTTGTGCTTCCATGTATTAGCTCGTAGCAAAAACAATCATCACCATTTAAAACCTTCCTATCTCCCACTTGGCTCAAGGAATTACTGGTCATTGGTCACTATTGGTCAACCCTCTTGTCCGCTTTAGGGCAAATTGACCAAATGGGCCAATAAATAATTCAGTTCGACTGGCCGCAGGGATCCGCATATGGTGTAACACAGTATGTAGCAACCTGCAAAAAACCCTATTAATTAATGTCAAATCCTCTTACTCATATCAACCTATAGATATCTGGTGTGTTAATCACGTCATCAAGACTTCCCTGTCCTTAGAGTAAGGACACTTGACGAAGCTAATCACTGCTTCATTTGCATATTACGGTTTTAATGTGGGGTATCGTTTGCATAGTGAATTTGTGTGATAGAAAAGGATGACTTTGGTGTGATACTGTTGTCTGTTGGTATATGCTGACATATGCAGGAAATTCTAAGGAACATATATTTAATCAAGTCAAACAGGTTTTATCACAATCTTGTGGGGAGGGGAGTGTTCAGCACTTTTGATTCCCTGGGAGCAGTCAATATACTTTTGGTCATTGAGAGGGAGTGAGAGACCTGGTGTCATACAGATGTCATACTGGCGTTGTAGTTTCCTTCTGGTTACCGGTGTCGGATCAGTGTCCGCTGAATTTCTATTCAGTATGACGCTGTAAGCACATCGTAACCTCGATGCCAGGTTATGTGACCAGGGTATTCGGAACTGATCCTCGCTGTGGTGGTTGCAGTGTGGGCTGGTCAAGGTTCAGCACCCCAAGAGGTTGTTGCAGGATCCATAGAGTGGAATGGGGTTACTTGGGCCACAGTGGTCAGCGAACACTCGTACAGAGCACTCAAACCACATGGAATTACATATCAGGGACATACTACATAATATAAATCGCCAGTATAAATCCTGTGTATTTATTTATATTTAGTTCTATAGACTCACCAGGTATACACTGTATGCAGCGCCCCATGAAGGAGCATTCGCACAGGGAACCCACGGCTTTACGTGACTGTCCGACCACGGAGCAAGCAGAGTAAAGTTTCTTGCCCAAGGAAACAAGGAGATGAAAACCGCCTGGCCCGGGGCTCGAACCCACAATCTCTGTATTACGAGACTCGTTCTCTAACCGCTCGGCCACGCTCCCCTACCTATACACAGAAGTGAGTTCCCTCCCTCCCAAGCTGACTGGAATCAAAGAGATGATTTTGTGACATTTTCAAAAGCCAATAGTTGCAACCACCTGTGGCAGGATTTGGTGTGCAAAAGCAAAGATTTCTCTATCTTTTTATCGCCAGAATTAATCACATCGATAAAATGACGCACAAGCTGTGTAATTCCATGACCCAAATAAATAAATGGGTATAAAGTCTTTATAAATCACAGCGAGATTAAGACCAATGTTTATTTGTGACCGTTTTAGTAGCCCGTTACCGGGATTTTTAAAAGTTCCATTTTTATTAAGATGCACTATTACAGAAGATAATAAAATTATATTGATAATTTACTTTTTAGTTAAAATGCGCTATAGAAGGGATTCTATATTGATAGTTTGATTATGATTGTGGGATACACATAATTTCATTTTATTAATACTATCTGTTTTTTATTACTAGTTTCTATTTTGACAGAGATATACTATAGTAAATGTTTTACATTCTTATTGAAACACAAAATATTTTCTTCATTTGTAATGAGATGTACTATAGAAGAAATGTCATTTCATTTTGATCGAGACACACTATAGAATAGGTTTTATTCCATTTTGAACGAGATGCAAAATAGAATAGATTTCATTCGATTTCTATTGAGACACATCTAAAAGAGATTTCATTCAACTTCTATTGAGATGCACTATAGAAGAGATTTCATTCCATTTTGATTGGGACACTCTATAGAGTAAATTTCATTCCATTTTGATTGAGACACACTATAGAAAGAGATTTCATTATAGTGATAGTACTTCACAAGACAAGTGGTAATTAATGACAGGATGAGCGGACAAAAACTTCACTAAAGGTGCTTCGTTAACGATTGATGATAATCACTATGTGACTTTATTGGTTGGTCAGTTACTGGGATGGAATTTAATTGAAAGACCACAGGGAAGACGAGCGAGCAATAAGAGGAAGAAAGAGAGAGAAATGTGGGATGGTTTGTTATTTTACTCTTAAAGAACAAGAAAATTTAAACCTTTTATGGTGTGTCAAGAATAGTCCTTAAAAAGAATCAACTAACGTTATGATGAGTCAAGGTCAAGTTCTAATGTGTCAAATACTTAATGTGAATTTTTGTATTTTAGGTTTTATCTTGAGGCCTTACTGATGGTTTTCTAAAGAATTGCAGCCTGGACAAGTTGTTGGATATAATTTGTTATCTCTCACACGAGCGTTCATTTTCAATGTTATTGTGTTCGCGTCTACGCACAAGAGTCTGAGTATGCATTCATAAATTAAATCCAAAAACAATAGTTATTGAGTTCTGACTTCCTCATTGGAGGGGAACCCGAAGAACCCCCACTATTTAAAGGTGAAATTCCTGATTTTGATGTGGCCTCTTTTCTAGCTAAATAAAAAGAGGAGTAAAACATAAATATATACTGAAAATTTCACTTGATTCCGACCGTTAGTTTTCAAGTTACAAGCTTTTTGGCATTTTGAAAATCCCATAGGCTACTGTGTTGTAATTACTGTCGGGGCCCGACAATAATTAGAAAATGACACATTTTCTCAGTTTTCTCAAAAATGCAAGCACATATGAAAGAATGGTTTGGGGATCGTAACATATACCAGTTGAGGAGTCTTCTATGCTAAAAAAACTCAAGTTTGATAGAGGTGACCTTGAGGGTAAAAAGTGAATCATGAATTACCCCTTTAAGATTTTTCAAAGACTGGTGTATAAAGCAAAACCCTCAAGGGAAGGGTTCTTTTTCATGAGTGAGAAGGAGGAATGTCATGCTAACTCCAAGTTTTTACCCACTTTTTAGAACATCAAATTTTTTTTTGTGTACATGGAGAGTAGATACTCTAATTCATAACTTGTGATTTTACATCCATAAATAAGTTCAAAATGGCATCAAGAGATAACTTTTTCACCAAAGCAACAAATAATTTCATAATACTCAAACAATTTTGTTTGTTTGTGCTACAGGAGAAGAGGGGAGCGTGGCTGAGTGGTTAAAGCGTTGGACTCATTATCAAATGCATTCGTCTGTCGTGGGGTCGAGTTCCGGTCTCTGCTCTCGGTACGTCTCCTTGTTTCCTTAAGCAAGAAACTTTGTTCTACTTGCTTCATGCTTCGGAGGGCACGTAAAGCCGTCGGTCCCATCTGAAGTATTCCTGACACACTGTTTGATGTAAAAGAACGTCACGGGCTAGGCTACGGCCGTTCAAAATAAGAGTGGGGGAACCTTCCCCGGCAACCGTGACCGTATGTCATAATACGTCATCTACTCTAGGACCAGAGTGCATACCAGGGTGTGCATACTCACTATACCTTCAAAAGTATATAATCTCTCTAGGACCAGAGAGCTCATCTAGATGCTGAAAAGGCTTTGATGAGAATAAGCGTAGAAATAGAAGTAGAAGTACAGACCATTTTTACTAGGAACTTGCAAACATACCATCCAGTCACAAGCAACTTGAGCAAGCACCAGTCGTTGCACTGGTCCCTAGGCTTTGACTCAAATTTTATGGCAATGACACTTTGACCCTTGTCAAGATAACTCAAGCCTTCTACGCTCGATGGTCCATGGATATATTCCAAGAGTGTTTGACGGAGACTAAATTCGGGAGTTGGATTGAGTGTGCAAATCTGCTGAGTGGTAAATATTGTATAATTGAGCAAGGCATTAACTCTCATATGTTCCTCAAATCATGTATCAAGTGGGTAATGGCATTCAATACTGGGAAGATAACAGGCTTGATATGAAGGAGGTGTGTTGATCTTTACCACTGACCCATAGCATTGAAAAATTGAGCAAGGCATTAACTCTCACATGTTCCTCTCAACCAAGGTATCCAATGGGTAATGACATTGAATACATGGAAGGTAACAGGCTTGGTATGAATAAGGTGTGCTGGTCTTCTCCATTGTCTCATAGCATTGCATAATTGAGCAAGGCATTAACTCTCATATGTTCCTCAAATCATGTATCAAGTGGGTAATGGCATTCAATACTGGGAAGATAACAGGCTTGATATGAAGGAGGTGTGTTGATCTTTACCACTGACCCATAGCATTGAAAAATTGAGCAAGGCATTAACTCTCACATGTTCCTCTCAACCAAGGTATCCAATGGGTAATGACATTGAATACATGGAAGGTAACAGGCTTGGTATGAATAAGGTGTGCTGGTCTTCTCCATTGTCTCATAGCATTGCATAATTGAGCAAGGTATTAACTGTCACATTGCTCCTCACCCAGGTATCAAATGGGTAATGACATGCAATACTGGGAAGGTAACAGGCTTGGTATGAAGGAGGTGTGCTGGTCTTCTCCACTGACTCATAGCATTGCATAATTGAGCAAGGCATTAACTCTTGCATTGCTCTTCAAACCAGGTATCATACATTCATATGGGTAACTGCATTCAGTTCTGGGAAGGTAACAGACTGGCTGTAAAGGAGTTTTCGATCATCTCACAGTGTTGTTTAGTTAAACAAGGCATTAACTCTCACATGCTCCTCAACCCAGTTATCATTTGAATGATGTGATAACTCTGATATGTTATTGCATTGTATCTAAAAACCAGACTTTACAGAGAATTTACCTACCTGAGAAGGTGAATGAATAGTGGGGGAAAAATCGTAATTTGCGTATTTTTTAAATCTTCAATGTTAGCTCTTCGGTCAGGCAGCAGGCACAAATTGTCGCTCTTAAAAACTGAAGCTTGTGTTCAAGAAGGCCAGTTCATTCACAGCTCTCATAAAGTAGGATGTTCCATAGTATTTAGGTTGGGCAGAATTGCCAAGTTCAAAAGAAAATTGTAACAATCAATAGACTGTCCTGGATGTAAAACACCATTTTTGAGCCATCTTTTTTGGAGGAGAAAATAAAAATAAGGAATACCATTCAAGGTAGCTATCCTGGGAAGCTATATAAGAAATTGTGTACCTTCTGATGCGATAATTACGTTTACAACATCTTTTGTTGGTCTGTACACTTGGGATGTCAGCAAAATAGTGGATGGTCAGTTTAGGTCTGTTAAAAGGAAAAGAACCGATTACTTGTTTGGCAGGTAATAAATTACACCGTGCTGGTCATTGTTACAAGTCTGAACTTTTAATTCTATTTTAATGAAATGTTATCGTATGTGCTGGTGTTCAGGATGAGGTTTTAAAGCGTAATGATTTGGTTTTATAATTAACATGGACAGGCCGTAATGGTCAGTGATTTGTACTGTTGTAAAGTTCAACATGATGTTCTGCTCACTATACTTAAGGGAACATTGTTTGTTGCAGGATAAGAGTATTTTTAAGATTCATTTGATTTCTTTAAGAAAATAATGCATTTAAACCTTTGATTTGGTTATGATGGAGATGATAGGGCTAAATCATAGTCGGCCTCCAAACAAAATTTTTCCTACCAAACATTTGGTTGTGACGTCACCAAATATTTGCCATCGAACTTAAAGTATGAACGGCTAGCAAACATTTGGTCCAATGTATATGGCAATTCAATAGCATGTGCAATCTAGCCAAATTTTTATTTGGTCTCAACTCGGCATTGAAGTTATTTTGTTTGGTAGCGAAAATTTTGTTTGGAGGCCGAGTATGTTTTCGGCCTTACTCGTCATTTTGACGACACAACAAAATGTTTGGTAGGAAAAATTTTGTTTGGAGGCCGACTATGATTTGGCCCTAAAACTCATATCTTGAAGATCTGTATAAGATTATAAGTCATGAATTGGTCAGAAAAAAGTGTAACATAAAACTAAATGAAAAAAACCAACATCATAAATTTGAATATTTCTCAAAACAGGATTAAATATGTACATTTTAAGACCGTAAAAGTATACATTTTTTAAAAGCTCATATTACAAGGATACCACATATACAAATGATATTGACATTATACAGGGTGTGTGAAAATTAATCAGGGTGTAAACTGAAAAAGTGTATGTTGATTTTACTCTCTTTATAGTCCTGGATTTATAATAATGAAACATAGGGCTCTCAATAAGCAAATATAGAACTGTTCACTTAAAAGTCCATACGATGAAATATACAGGGTGGTTAAAATTATATACATTTCAAAAGGATTTATGCCTGCATAAGATATTTGGTGATTTCTTTATATGTCTGCGCAATAGTTAGAAGTATGAAAATGCTTGAGACACAAGTAACACTCAAGTTTCTGCTTAATATGACCATTTTGCTGCTTTTTTAGTATACAGGGTGATCAAACATGCATTATCTTAATAATTAACCTGATCTAATAGACTTCAGTTTATTTGTTACGGTTAATCCCTGCAATTATTGTATTATGCATTAGGCCAAAAAAAAATTGTTTGGTTGCCCTCCACCGACCGACCCTATTTTTCAGCCCGACCCAAACTTTTTTTTATTGAAAAATATTTTTTTTTTCAAAAAAAATATGCTAAACTTACCGAAAACTTGTTATATTTTTCGCTTTTTTCGATATTCAACTCTCAAAATGTTTAAGATGTCCCAAATTTCTACAAGAAGTATTTGATTGTTTTTAATTGGATGTCGCTGGGGAAGTTGTGAAGGCTGGAGCGGCCGATCAACCTAGCAGTAATTGGAAGAGTATTAAAAAAAAAAAAAAAAAAAAAAAAAAAAAAAAAAAACGACCGACCGACCCTCTCTGAAAAAAGCTCTGGAGGGCAACCAAACAATATTTTTTTTTTGGCCTTAACGACAAATCATTATTGCTATTCATCAACGTTTTCACAATGTACGAAACTTATCATGATCATTTTAACCTTTTTGACATTCTTGAAAGTAGTTGTGAAATAAAAAAAAGTATCCTCGTCAAACTACATTTTACGTCACCTACCGTTAAATTTTTGCCATGAAGAGATATGTTCATTTGTCATTTACAAGTATACAAAAAATTATTCTTGTAGGATTTCAACTTTAGGCGTGACGACCTTTGAAAGATTTTCCACCACCGTCTTTTCCGCCACCGCCTCCCCCGTTGACTCGGCTCACATTTTGACGCATAGATCTCTTAATATATGTCCAATTGTCTTGGGAGTTTTTGCATTTGAAAGACAACTAAATTACCCACATTATGATACCAAAATTGTTGCAATAGGTATTAAACTTCTTGAATAAAACTACACTTAACTACGAAAAGAACGTTTTTATGTTGCATCTCCCCCGTATAGGCATGACCAATTCATGACTTATGATCATAAAGATAAGGCTAGCTACACTAAAGCCCATATAGATCCACCCATATAAAATTCTTTTGTTTAGATAAGATCCTTGTTTACAAATATCTTGAGAAAAGCAACCCATCTTTCTGCATTATTATGCTTTGAATGATCCAAGTGCGGAAAAACTTGGATCCTGAGCAAAATAATGATAAAATTGGATGATTTTCACCCAATATTTATTGGTCTCGCTATGAGTTTTAAAAAAGTGTTAGTTTGAGCATACGTTCAAATGTGCTTTAACATTTGCGTGCAAACAATTTTTGTGAATTTTTACTATTTATGAAAATAATTGTGATCCCGCAGGCATAAGTAACATCTTCTGTGAGACTGCAATTGATTTTTTGTCTGAAATACACTGTAGTCTTCTGTCGTCTTCATAATCAAAATATTCAGAAAACCTTGATCAAAATGTCAGAAAAACCTACTTTACACAGTTGATTAGAATCGTAGAAATCTTTTAAGCTTGGACTAGCTAAACACCTTGCTTTGAGCCTTAATGAGTTGCAGCGCACAGTGTTAGTTTTGTCATCTTGTTAATTAAAAAAGCGAAAGTTGGTCTTGGAAATCTAGGTCGCGTCTATCACGAGTCACCGGGTTGGGGGAGGTATCCATATATGACACAGTTGTATATCTTAGATGCATAAAAGACTATTAATTCGACCTGTGCACAGTGGGCCAGGGGGTGTCAATAATTCAAAAATCGACCCCTTCAAAATGTCAATTTAACGTTTCCAATACCCAGTAGACACCCAGACACTAGTAAATCTGAAATTATTTGACTCTATGGAATCTTGGGGTACCCCAAATACATAACTGAAGTCACTGAAACACTAAAGTAAATTTTCAGGTACTTTTTTTCCTAAAAATGCGTAAAAAATTGGCAGATTT
>JXSR01S072476.1:0-10972 GCA_000969725.1 Ophiothrix spiculata
CCCTTTGTTTACCTTGAAAGTGGGAACGAATTCCATTTACAAACAACATTTATTCCACACAAAAAAGGATACGGATTTGTCCAGAAGAAGCTCCTAGTAGTCCGCTGTTTGGGTGTGTATTTCGGGTTAGGAAATACAACAGTATTATTTGGTCACACGTGAAACAAATTTAACAATTTCCAACACGATCCAAATCCACGTCCGTATTGCACTAGTGCAAAACAAAAAGTGAGGCAGATAAATGGCGTCGGCAGGTGACCTGAGGTCAGGACTAGTCCATTTTACGTTATAGGGGTGCTATAATGCTTTGGTCCCATACCACTCCGAGAGAGGTATGCAAATTAGTTTCAGTCAACATCGTTACAGAGGTAATCAGCCCAGTGTAATAGTTTAAACTGAGTGTGTACTTTTGTATTTATGCAGGGGACAAGTTATTTTGTATGTCTGTCAATGGCCCTATTCATCCAATTAATTATGAATCTTGCTGCATTTAATTTTGTTCTAGGTACATGTTGTGGATGGTGCATTGAAAAGTTTGTTTTGAATATTATCAAGGAAGTCACTTCCATAATCATTTCCATTCTTACAACCAGATCTTGTATGCTTTACTTCTGAGGTTCATATCTTTTTGTCAAGCCTCCTTCAAAATATTCAAGAGCAATGTTCAGAGCATTTACAATTGAAGCACGACACATTTGGAACAATCTGCCCAGTCATATCAGATCAAATAACTTAATAGAACAATTCAAGGACTTCACTTTTCAATTAGCTTCTTTTTTCTTGTATGTGTGTGAAACAAACGTTTTTATGAAATTGCAATGTTAGGCAGTTATGCAACACATGTTAAAACAATTTTTCCAGGATTAATTTGTGCACATAACATGTCCACATTCAGGGTAAATTGTAAGCCTGTTTTCAAGGCAATTTGTCCAATGCCCCTACCAGTACTGTTGCCTTGATGCCCTATTACTAAACAATGCTTAATGCTATTCTTGATCTTGCCTTTTAAAATTGCCTTGAAATGGGGTGCCCTTCAGAATCCTTAAAATTTACCCTGTCCAGTGTCCACATTATACTAATTATTATTAACCACAATATGACAACGACATACTGCACAAAACTAATCGTCAACAGAGTCCCGGCCACTGAATCTCACCTTGATGAATGACCATCTTCTCCAGCCTTCTCTTTGCTGCTGCTCTCTCCACGACTTCCTGGTCAATGGTGTTAGCTGTCACCATCCTGTACACCACTACAGGTTTGGTCTGTCCAATCCTATGGCACCTGTCCTGGGCTTGCAAGTCACATTGGGGGTTCTGGTAGGAAATGAATGATAGCAAGATTTAGAAGTAACCACATTCACATCCAACCTTTAGATCTGATCAATACAAATTTGTGTTGCAGAAGGTTTTGTAATTCTTTAAAATGGCAATCTATGTATTAGCAAATAGTGAAATTTTTATATTTAGGACTGTATATAGCAAAATTTGTTGATTTCACCCCCCCCCCCCTCTCAACAATAAAAAAAAAATCAAATTGATCATACGTAAGGTTTTCATAAATATGCAGCAACTTGGTAGAGTGTCGTCATTTAGGTGTGGTTGGAAGGGTCTTTATGGGAGGGGGGGGGGAGAGGTCAATAAACAAAGTCATAAGGGGTGATAGCTACCCCTTTTAGACGACATGCTACAGAAACTAGTCTCATTAACATGTTAAAGTGTGCATAAAACCATATTTGCTTTGATCATCATTTAAATGATTATAGCTCTTGAAAACAATGTTTTTATTGTATCAAAAGTTTCATACAAATGAGCTGGGATATGTATGCTCCTCATCCATAGCAAAAACCTGTGAAATTATGCGAATGTTTACATTGTGAAAAAAAAATTGTGGGGAAAGGGCAGGGAAATCAAGACATCTGAGTATTAAATCATTTCGATACACCAAGTACTTGTTCTTAAATGTTTCATATATGAAAGGCATGCAACAGAGCACATACCAATATACATGACTAGTAGTACAATCAAATTGAACTATGACAAATGTCTTTCTAAACTGATTTTTTTTTTTTTTTAATTTGCTGGTACTAACCCAGTCACTGTCATATATGATGACTGTGTCAGCTGCTGTGAGGTTGATTCCTAGACCACCTGCTCTAGTACTGATTAAGAAGATAAACTTGGAAGGGTCTTTGTTGAAATCATTGATCTGGAAAACGGAACACAAAGAGGAAAATCTAATTAGTTTACAATACGTCATTTGAAAAAGATCCCTAAAACTAACCCACAACCTACAGTTCTGGATGTGACCATAAGTAGACTTGGTCCATTATTTCTGTTTCAAGCTTATGGAATGAACTATTTGGCCTTCATCTTCTGTGAATCTCTAATAAAACATTCATGCAAAGCTCATTTTCTTGCATATACTATTAATAGGGCCCTAAAAATACCCACTGTGCATAAAAATGAATATCTAGTATTTATGTCTATGATATATGATACTTGAAAATAAAATGAAGAAAAACTCAAATTGTGTTTTGGTTTATATCTATAATAGCAGTCTAATATTTTCTTTCAATTCCATAATTTCTCAGTCTATTTTGCATACATGATGACTTATAATATCACAAAAAAAAACCACTTATCTAAACCTACATGTTTCTCATTTCATGACACTTAAATAATTAACTTTTATTTTCAATGGTAATCAAATATCAATTCGTATCTTGTACAGTGTGGACTTGTGGCATCATGTGTAATGACATTTCAAACTATTGATCATGAGTAAAAATAAATATTCAATTAGAGGTGTGCAGGGCCTGAAAAAAATTTAAATTTCCTAGCAAGCATCGTAAAATTTCCTGCTGTTCTTACATGTAAACTCCCCTCCCCAAACGGCCACATTTCCCTCCTAAAAGCTCCTTTTGTGGAGCTTGTGTGGTCTAGTGGAGCAGAGCAGGACTGCGAATCAGCAGGTAGTGAGTTCGAGCCCTGCTACGGCCAACGGGTTATGTCCTTGGGCAAGACATTTAATCCTAATTGCTTCGTCGACCCAAACATTATCATGGGTAGTTACTAGGAATATACTCAATAGGCGCCGTGTTTGTAAGGCAGCCGCGTAAGTTGGTTATATTCTATTGGTAACAGAATAAATGTAAAGCGCTTTGATCAATTCTGGAAAAGCGCTATATAAGCACCGACATTTATTTATTTAAGTGCAAGTAACTTGCTAAAATGCCCATTTTTTCCCCATCCTGGAGGTTTGGAATACCTTGGTGTTATTGTTGACATGAAGGGAGAAACATGAAGGTTCTGACCAGTGCCATCTTTCTATGTGAGGAGTCACAAATAAATGCTATCACCCACAAAAACTCATAGATCATCTCAGTGAGATTCTTTAACATTAGTCTTGTACCTTCAGTGAGATTCGCTAACAATAGTCATGTTTCTTCAGTGAGATTCGCTTACCTGCTGCTGTCTGTCAGCAAATGCCATCCTGCCATCTAGCCTACAGAACTCAAGCTTCCTATAGTAACAATAGTCTTGTAAAATGTCTAACATTGTTGTGAACTGAGAGAAAATTAGCACCTGTATGATAGGAAATATAAAGATGGCAAATTATTGAAATTAGTAACATCATAAAGTCACCTATAAATGGTTTAGAGAAAATTTGGTAAATTGTTTCCATTGTAAAAGCCACTCTAATCTCACATGGATGCCCACAAATATATCTTTTAACTATTTCACTCCGGAATAATATTTTCAACATCCATCCTATTTCACTGGAAAGCCGCTCTGAGCGGCTCACAGAGCTCTTACTTTATGATAGCATATGATAATTGTTGAGAGCCAGGGTTATTCTCTTTGCTAATAATAACGCTAGATAGCTCTTTGTTTCAACTGCTTGCTGTCAAAATTTCAATCAATTTGAGCTTGTGGGTTTTTTTAGAGTTATTTAAATAATAAATTGCGTCAACATAGAAATTCCGGCCAATCGTGCACACTTAATTTTGCGAGCCGCTGTGAGCGTCTTTCCGGAGTGAAAGAGTTAAGGTCTTAGGCACTATTGATTCAAGTTCTAGTTTCAATCAGTAAATGGAATATGATGACCTGTTAATTTGTATATTACTACTCTTACTATTACATAACTTCCAAACTATATACAAATCTGATTAATTAATGGTAATCAATTTTGAGACAATATAATGTTTAACTCACAGTGGAGACGTACACATAATACACATTAAAAACATGAAGCATTGCACAATGCATGCAGATAAGGCCACACTAATTTAACTGATTGTCTCAAAGCTCACCTAAATTTGAAAACCTAATGCGGAATGCGGTTTTATTTCATTTTATTTTTTTTAGTAAACATTTTTCCTAACTATACCAGGCGTTACACTTACCATTTTTGCCAATCATTTTCCATCCATTTATATTAACTTGTATATAAAACAGTATGTAATCCACAGGACATGATTTGTGATCTTTGATGGGGTTTATTTGACGAAATTGAAAAATAAAAATAAATAAATTTAGAAGTAAAATTCAAATTTTGACAATTTGGCGATGTTAATGGCATGTTTAAACTAACGTGCACGCTTTGAGACAAACAATTAAATTTTGCACCATCTTTTCACTTGGTCATTATTCAAAAATGTCACTGTTTGTTTTGAAACTTTTTCTTTGGGAGCGCTGAGAAAAGCACTCCAAAATACGCACCCCTTAAATCAAACAATAACTTCAAAATTGATGGTAAAATGTTATTATTGTTTAATTATTACATCTTTGTTTAATGCATACTCAAGGAGGTACAAATGATGGCAAACTTAAGCTAGCCAAAAAACACTCACCTTATGTCCTCCTTTCTGAAGCTTAGGTAACATTCTATCTAGCACCAGAAATTTGCCACAGCACGATATGAGGTCCTCGTCAACCCTGTACTCCTGAGTCTCGGGGATCAATGGATATTCTAAGAGGTACGGGTGGTTGCACACTTTACGCAACTGCATCATTACGTTGATCATCTTGATGTTGAATTCAGCTTTCTTTGGACCTTTAACTTTGACTTTGGTTGGCCTGCACCAGACAAAAAAAAATCAAACGGACACCTTTAACATAACATACACCCATATCAATTTGCATTATCAAGGGTACGGTACAAATCAAAGAAAGGTTGGTATAAACAATTTTTCTCTGTAGTTTGTTTTTGCAAGCAAACTAAAAGCTTCATACAAATACACAACTGAATTTGAAGAATATCTTGATGTCAGTTTGCCCCCAAAGCATATTTTGCAACAAAATGAATTTTTACACAATGATTCTCCTAGCATTCAGGTATTAGAATCAATTTCTCTAATTGAATTATGCAGTTATTGTAACTGTTTCAATAAATTTTGACTCACGCAAACCAAAACGAAATTCTACCCCTGCAGAATTCTATGTCAACTTATATTCATCTTTCAACAAAACATCTTAACTTCGCGCTCGTTACATTTCACTGAATCGTGAAAAAAAACCTAATTGCAATAAGTTCTCGCAACAGGAATACACGTACCATCAAAAAGAAGTACCTTAACAAATACTCAGTACAAATGACTTTTCAATTAATATGCTGAGCATCTGTTTTGGGGTACTAAATGCTTGTAACATACAAATAGCATACACTGGTGGTATTACACATGATGCTGAAGCACTTTGTTGACGTTTTAACAGGGACAATAATAGTGATAGTGGGAGATGAACACCAAACACTTGGTTATTAAAAATTCCTTTACCTATCTACTGCTTTTTCTACTCTTTCCATCCATTTATCAATATCTTCTTGTGTCTCATCATCAAAGTTGACTTCCTCCTGATCACCGAATGCAGCGTAGTCTACCTTGACACAACTCTTGCGTTTGAGGCGCCCTGTGGGAGTCAGCTCTACAGCCTTCTCAGCTTCTTCAACTTCTTCCTGTATCCAGATAGATGTAATAACAGTTTCTGATATGACACTCCAAGCACACTATGCATATACACTAAGCAGTGCCAGTGGCAAGTTGGATAAACATTTACATCCAAATATTCTACACACATTTGAAGGATTTCAAACCATAAAAAAACAACATTTTGTGCACAAATATTGGACCTAAAATAGTGAAATGAGAACTATGTACTCAACAGGGTAAGTGGTACCAGGGGAGTTGACACCCCTCAAATTTTATATTCAAATGATGCAATTCAGTGCACTTAAATGCATTTCTTGATGAAAGAGAAATACAAGGATTTATTTCGACTGATAGCAAGAAATTTGTGCTGGGTGGAGAAGCTTAAAATGACTGTGACTGTGACTGCCGGGTGGAGATTGTTAGTGCCGGGTAGCTTGGCCAGGCACAGCCAGTAGTGGTGACAACCCTGCAAGTCACAATGTGAATCCATTGTTTCAACTACAAACACCTTCATGATGTTTGAATTTTAATGAGTGCTCTTACAATGTATAACTGATTTATTGAGCGATATTGCTCTATTGATGCATTAGAAATAAGTAATGGATAGGTACCGGTATATAACAAATGGTTCTGTTGTTTACAATGTGTTAATGATGTATCATAAACATAATTGAAATCAGCTCCTGTATTGTTAATATATTCCTTACTTTTAAAGGTGTAGGATCCGATGACATTCTCATCCCCATGGGATCGACTGGAAGTAGTATATTTTTAGATGCCATGTGAAATCCCATATTTTTCGGATTTCAAATCCAAAATTTCACCTCCAAATTATTTGTAGTTTCGGAGATACAGCATAAAATGTAATTTATTGGTATACCTATTTTGTATTTCCTCTTTATAAATAATAACAACCTTATTCCCAGGGTTGCATACTTTCTTTTACCTCTCAAGAGAAAACAAAAAGCAAACTGAGGTTGAATTTCACAAAATGCATTTTTGAGGTCAAGGGCAGCAAATTTTACACATGTAAGAATAGGACCCTACACCTTTAACTCTGTAATGTCACAAACAATCAATCATACACACCTTCTTGTGAGCAATGTTATTCAGGATAGTTTTGTCTAACGTTGTTCTGTAGTACTCCTGTTGGATTTTTGTGAAGGGAGCATGAACCAGGATCTCCTTCTTGGGTGGGATGACTAACTCCACATCATTCTTCAGTCTCCTTAGTAGAAAAGGTGTCAAGATCTAAATAAAACAATCAACAAATAAACCTCAAATAAGTTTATTATAGCACAACAATTGTGGACAGTTAACATCGCATGAATAGGTAATTCCAGGGCTAAACTCATTCAATTGCAATTATTGGTATGCAATACAAGATTTTATCTTAGCAATAACATGAAAGTGTCATTTTTTGGATGTGGAAGTAAACAACAAACATCTGTTGGGGGCAAAAAAAAATTACCGCACAGTGTGCACTCTTTTACGAGCAGGAAATTTGCCATGTCCAAAATGTTCATGACCATAGATAAAATAAAGAAAGTACAAATAAGAAACAGGACTATTTGCACCCTTAAAATTTGGTAAGTAAAGGGTTTCACCACGCGGTCATCATGCCTGGAAAGATGCTGCGTGAGTGCATAGTAACCCTGCTCTGCATTTTGTCGCCCACTACTATTACTTGACTACAACGCAATACGCATTTTACATTTTTACACCAAATTGTACGTAAGCAAAGAAGAACGCTTGAATGGCTCGATAGCTGCATTCACAGTACAATTACCAATCTGTTGCCAGAGTACGTTCATGACACTCTACTAAAAACAAAATGATTTCACTCCAAAATAATTAAAAATCTCAATGATTTTATACAGATTTATTCCAAAATGTACAGTTTATCAGTTGCTGTTTCTTGCAGATTTTATATGAATAAAATGTTTGTCAGAGAATTTTATCATTTTGTGAGGGCATTGTATGGAATGTCTCTTCAAAGCATATTAGAAACCCTCAATGATTTTATACAGATTTTTTCAAAAATTTACAGTTTATCAGTTGCTGTTTCTTGCATATTTTTTATGAATACAATGTTTGTCAGAGAATTTTATCATTTTGTAAGGGCATTGTAGATACGAGTAATTCGAAAGCATGTGTATGAAAGAAAACCCATCAAAATACCTCATTTTGCGAAGAAAAAGGACCGATTGCAATACCGGAAAGCCTGATTTTGCTACCCGAATTTGCGGAACGTACCCATAACCCCTTTTGCACTAAGTAGCCCCCCCCCCCCGGGGTGCATGACTCCATTTCCTGATCAATGCCTTACCTGGTGCAGCATGGAGACAATATTCTTCTCTCTTTCCTTGGACACTATGGCCTCATGACTCATTTCCTGATCAATGCCTTACCTGGTGCAGCATGGAGACAATATTCTTTTCTCTTTCCTTAGATACTATGGCCTCATGACTCCTTTGCTTATCAATGCCTTACCTGGTGCAACATGGAGACAATATTCTTTTCTCTTTCCTTGGACACTATGGCCTCATGACTCCTTTGCTGATCAATCCCTTACCTGGTGCAGCATGGAGACAATATTCTTTTCTCTTTCCTTGGACACTATGGCCTCACCACCATCATCCTCTTACCTGGTGCAGCATGGAGACAATATTCTTCTCTCTTTCCTTGGACACTATGGCCTCATGACTCCTTTGCTAATCAATGCCTTACCTGGTGCAGCATGGAGACAATATTCTTTTCTCTTTCCTTAGATACTATGGCCTCATCACCACCATCCACTTGCAGTTGGCCAAAATCAAACCACGATTCAAACCTGTCAACAATAATCATTGGCAAAACGTTTTTACATACAAATAAGGTCATATCTGTTACTTTTTGGCAGGAGTTTCTTTAGCAAATTAGGAAGAATGATTCAAAACTAGTCCTGGTATCGATTGTCAAAAGCATCGATAGTCGTAACAGTGTTCCCGCTAAGGTTTTTAGCTTGCGCCAATTTGAGAAATGTTGATAAAGGTGCTTACGCCACATGAGCGGAGGCTGGTAATTGGCCAAGCAAAGCAAGGAAAAGTATTCTTTTTAGACATTTCCAGAAACCCGTTGCGCCAATTTTCCCGGCTTTTGTGCCAATGGCTTAGGCAGGAACACTGGTCATAAGATTCACAGACTGATGACAAGGCCTTACTCTCAATTAGAGTATCTATACACAAATGATATAAAAACAAGCTTTAAAAAAAAACAATGCTTGAATGATCCTGTATGGGAAAAATGAACAGGGCCATATATTAAAGTAATATTTCATCTCCTCTACAGTACTATTAACGAAAGATATATCTATCTACCATTAGTCTGCAGTATATTTGCATGATAAACGATGACCATGTTATCAATTACTTTCTTAATGGCAGTTTACATGTGACAGCGGTTGAAACATGATTAAAATTTCTTCTAAACCTAAGATAATAAACAGGGATGCTAAGGCGGGGTAGCTAGACAAATTAAGGAACAATAGAAGAACTAGTAGAGATATTGGATATAAATGTCAATTTCTATTTCGACAACATAAGCTTGAATCTTGAACTCCTATCACTGCATATGATACTGTATCGATATGTCACATAATTTGCTTCCAATTTTATTTTTATAGAGTACAGGCCTACACCAGAGATGCCACTCAATGGTGTTCAAAAAATCTGAAATACTTCGAAAGAATGTGAGAAACCAAAATTGCCTATACCTTTGTACACGAAACAACCAATAACAAAATCTGAATTAAGGCTTAAACCAATTGAAAAATTCTGGATTCAGAATTTATTCTGAAATGTAGCATCTCTGCTGCACACACGTTAAAAGCATTAGCCACTATCACCTACGTGAATTTCAACTTTCAGTGACATTGCATTTTTTAGAAAGTACTTAAATCGAAGTAGCCCTCCATTCTTTTGTCCTTTAAACAAATATTTTTCATTTGAATGACTTTAGAGAAATGAAACTTCTTTTGAATTTACAAGCTTTTTTTTAATTTGAAAACACAAAAAGGATTTCAAGCATTTAATTAAAATGGGAATAACCAAACAGATAAGTTCACTTACGTGCGTAGATCATCAAACACTTCAGGTAGTAAAAAGTTAAGCATGGACCACAGCTCAGACAAGTTGTTCTGTAGAGGGGTGCCAGTCAACAGTAGTCTATTAGCACTTATGTAACATTTCAACTCGCTGAAAAAGACAAGTACAAGTTGGGTACAGAATATTACAAATAACAGAATAAAACAGTCACATAACATTGTATAAATATACTAAAGCTTATTATATACCTCGTATATAGATTCCTGTCCTCTGATTGGTTAAAAGTGAGGGCATGGATTTTACTAGGCCCGGGGCATATTTTTCACTAGGCCCGCTCAATACATTTTCCCGTATAATACGGCGCGGTCAGCATTGAAAAGAGAAATATCATAAATCATTATCGGTTCTTTTAACCAACTAGATGACGAAAATCTATATATTCGGTATATAAAACGAATATTGACTGCTTTTTGTTCGGGCATGTTTAAAATTATTTCCCCTCGGTGATCTCAAAACCATGAATATGCCCTCAGCTTCGCTTCGGGCATATTCATGGTTTTGAGATCACCTCGGGAAAATAATTTAAACCATGCCCCTCAAAGCAGTCAATATTTGTATACTATAGGTGGTCTATTATTGTGCACCAGAAAATATTAACATATTCTTGGTCCTCAATTTTCCTCTGAACTTTTCGTCATTTTATTCTTTCTTTGTTATATTGTTTGTTTTGTAAAATAAAGCAAATGAGTCAAAAACTTCTGTTTACATGAACAGAATTTGGTTTGAAAAAAAAACACCCATGGTTGAGGTTTATTTTCTCTAATTGCACCCAATGCATTAAGCATGTTTATTCATCATCTAGTTTATTCACAAACATATTTTGTTTGTTAAACTATGTAACTGGAGTCTGATTACCTCTGCGATGTTGACTGAAACTATTTGCATACCTCTCTCC
>JXSR01S072480.1:69369-79870 GCA_000969725.1 Ophiothrix spiculata
CTGGATATGCCTGATACTAAGAGAGAGCCTGTCTGCATGCATATGCAAACTAAACAGTAACCTGACTAGCAAGATTTGCCAGAATTTGTTCAATTTAGTGTAACACCTTTAATTCGATAATCAGCTGTTTGCATAACAGACCACTGATAACCAGCGGGGCAATTTTCTGTGATATCTCCAAACATTTATATGCCATTGATATAATAGCTCACTTATTTGCTCATGTCAATCATATGCTATTTTACAGAACCTATTTGTTATCGTTCATCTCTTACCAGCCATATGCATCGTCTTTATCCTCAGAAAAAATTAATTTTCATACTTTGGAGCAAACTCCTCAAATGAAATTTTGCAAGTGTTCTGATTCAAGAATAAAGGTTGTGAATCTGCAATGACACTCAGATTCCCCCTATATGGATCATACCCGAAATACCTGATACCAGCCTGGAATACCCGACATCTCAGTTCTATCCAAATTTTATCAGGTGTAAAACGAAGTAACAAAATCGCTATTCAGTTTCAAAGTGATTACGTAACTCACCCAGTTTCTGGATCACGCACATCACCTGACAACAGTTAGTGCAATACTTTTGTGTGGTGATCAGTTAGTTTCATCTTTTGTCATGTTTGTTACGTGTAATCCGATTATCATCAAGATAAATGGATCACGCTTTCTGGTTTAGAACTATCCATGTACGGGCTAAATGCACGTAATGGCAAGAAATTGATTAGCAGAATCACAATGCTATACTTGGCTTCCACACAAATGTTTGCTACCAAACATTTGGTCATGGTGTCACCAAATAAATCTGATCAACTAAAAAGTATAGACCAGTAACAAACATTTGACGAGATGTAAATGACTCATTCAATTCAACACATGTGCAATTCAGCACAAAGTATAATCTGTTTTTAACTCAGTGTTGAAGTTAATTTATTTGGAGATACATGTCAGTTTTATGTCAGGATCAAATGTTTGATAGTGAACAATTTGTGTGGAGGCTGAGTATAGTTTGGCCTTTTAAGTGCAAAAAATAGTTGCTACATTTACGCCTGGTTAGACATAAACAGACACATTTAAGAGGGGCAATTTAGTACAACACGTATTCTCTCAACATTTGTCATCTTCCATTGACATAATTAGGCCTGTAGTTAGGTTTTCTTTCACAGGGGAGCAAAATTATTAAAAAGTGGACCTTCCGAAAGTATCATGTTCATTTTGGTTGACCAAAACTAAAAAGAAAGGTATCCACTCACAAAAGCTCAATTATTCCAGAAGAGGAAATTGTCACCAATTTCAGTTTTAGCCCTTATCTTTCATCTGGTTTAGGAAACAAACATATTCTTCCCTATTTTTCCTGGCCATATAATTACATACAGGTAAAAAAAAATCAATTTTCCTAGATTCAAAATAAATGTTATCTTTATCCATGATCAGTATTTTTCAAAATTCTTCACCACCCCCTGTCTTCTGTGCTTCCCTGCACTTTAACCTCTCTTCCTGATTTTTCCAGTTGATCTTCTGTCAAGTATCCCTTGCCTCCCTGTTGGCTACACTAGTGCACTATTTCAACATTTAAGGTGTCTGGTCCACGCGCCATCCAAACGTACCAGTACGCGCTAGTTTCCGAGTTGGTAAGTGCCGCAATACACATGCGCAATACTCTGAGTAGTGTTTTGAAGCTAAAAATTGCCACATTTTAATATTTTTCTGGAAAATTAGTTCGGTGACCCCCAATTTTTATCGTTTTATTTGAAAGAACATACTTGTCAAAAAATTGACAAAAAATTTCGGGTGGACTTTTTGAATCAACACTAAATAATGTCACTTTTGCCACATTTCCCATAGACTCCTGTACTAATTTTTCCCAAAAAACATCAAAAAATGCTGTTTTTAAACCGACTCATATGCAAAAATGGTCCAGTGACCCCCAATTTTTATTTTAAAAATTGGTTCTACATCGATAAAATATCATTCATGCCGATTTTTACTAGACATTTTCGGGCAGATCTATCATGGACCAGACACCTTAGAAACATACACATAAAACAAACCCTGCCATAAAAATTAACCTACATCTAGCAAAGAAGACGATACTCGACTTGATCACCCTCATTACATCAATGCATCTGCCAATATAATCATCATTATATAGTTTTCACATTTCATATATAATTCAACAAGCCAGAAATAATAGAGTAAATATTTAAACAAAGTGACTGGAATCTAAACAGACTGAAAATTTGACTTTGCAGGGAATGGGGCAGGCATGACTTTTTAATGTACGTCTATGTCTGTACGCAGCTAAGTCGTCTTCAGGATATTAACGCTCAGTTTTAACTTAGTCTAGGGTGCATGTAAAGTCTTAGTTTTAAAATGTACTCTATATACAAAAGTGCAAGTGAAAATAACCATGCAGTCTAGCTGGTAGTGATGAGACTCCTACAGTTGTCCAACAATGGAGCTGTGAAACGTTTGTAATTTGTATCCTCAAGATACCTCTTATTGAGATGGATACCCTGGTCACATAACCTTGTGGCGAGCTTACGGTGTGTTTACGACATCAATTCAGCAGATGCTGATCGGACATAGGCCGGTGTCTGACCGGTGTCCAGACAGTGTCCGTGAGCCATAGAGATGCGGAAGTATGCTGCAAGAATTTAATTCCGAGTTAAAACCTTGCGGCTTGTATACGATGTCTTCAGTTATAATGGTCCCATAACCACCGGTGTTCGACCGGTGTCATACCGGCGTTGCGGCATTGTGGGGTTGTGGCATTGCAGCTTCTTGCGGCTTATGTGACCAGGGTGTAAGATATCTTAATAAATAAAGTAACATTACCTAACAAAATGGATGATCATCATCTAAGGATGATGATTATCATCTGAGGATGAGGGCCTATCTCATTAGGGATGCACCATTAGATTTCCAGGGGTTTAGGAAGTTGGGTTTGGTGTTTTTTTTTGTGTGTTTTTTTTCTAAATTACCTGTTTTTCCCCGTTTCATATTCAGGATCAATTTTGTTCTCTTGCGTTTTAGGAGATTTTTTTCCTGAAACCTTCCTATCCCCTGCTCATGGTACATCCCTTAGCATGGATGCTATAGTCCCTATTCCACCTCTCTCCATAATTTGAACTAACCCACTGTATGTTAAAGATTATTTCAAGGGGTATGATAAACAGGGCTTGGGTGAATACAAAAAGGAAACAGACCCGATTATTGCAATTTTGTTAAAGATGCTGCAGCACCCCATCCCACGTCCTCCCATATGGACACAACATCTATAATGCTATTGAATGTGAAGCAGTTGACACACTTTCCTGAAATGACCAGTGGTAATGAGGTGAATAAGCATCTACAGTTTTTAACATCATATATAAGTTTTAAAGTATTAAGAAAGAACTAAAAAAATACAAAATACAAAAGAAATGGAAGGAGAGAAAAGGGCAAAAGAAAAGAAGAAAAAATTATTAAAAATTGAAAATTCATTACAAAATGTTGCGAAATGTTGAAAAATTCACTTCGTATCTAATTTTGTTTATACATTGATAATTAGGGTTTTTTTTGTCAGTGTACTTGTGAGATCTTCTTTTTTCCATTTTTTTCATTTGCTTGTCAGTTTTTAAAAGGTATGTTGAAAAAAAAAATGGGTGAAACTTTTAATTTCATATGACGGTTGTCCCCTATATAAACCCTGGCACTATCCTGAAAATTATTATTTCAAAAAAGGATACAAAAGTGCCTCCTTCCCGGTAAATCTAAGCATACACCTCCCCTTGCTTTCCCTTAGTTACAACACTATATCAATGAATCATTTGGCAAATAACCCTACTCCAATTTCTAGGGCATGTTGTAATTAAGAACTCGCACACAGACTATCCTAATGACCATCAATGTGAAACAGGATACCTCATCTTAAAGGCCCTGTCACACATCACCATATAGAGCCAAACGTATGAATAATGTACTACGCTGGTACTACGGTAATTCTGTTTTTTACATTGTTGTTCGTCATGCATTTGTTAGAGGTACCTTCAATACGTCATACTTTCAATTAATTATCGATACGGTGGTGGCACACATTCAGCACATGAAAACTTTGTACATTATTCATACATTTGGGCTCTATACGGTGATGTGTGACAGAGGCTTAAAACAGACAGCAATAAAATGTAGTCCAAACGAATATATACGACTATAGTTGTGTGCTTAACTTAACAGCTAAGTTGGTCTCCGGAAAACTGCTATATTTTGCTATGGAATGGTCTTATAGAGTTGTATCCCTACAAGATAATTTTGATATCACTAGAACAAAAATCACACACCAGTAGATTTATGAAGTCATTTAAGCTTAATTAGTTAAAGTTGAAAAAAAGACAAGAAAGTGAGCAAAAACCATTTAAGCTGATCAAATATGTATTTTTGCTTGGCTTGTGGGTTTAAGTAATGTTGAAAAACTTGTGCATACTTATTGAGTCTCATCCACTGTCAGTTACAACAAAAAGTGTCCACCACCAATATTGGAAGGCAACCTAAACATACAATTGAATATGCTAGAATAAGAACATCCCAACTCCATGGGCTGCCTTCTGTTAAGTTATGTAAAATATAAATGCATATAAATCTCAGAAAATGCTTTCAAATCACTAGAAAGCATTTTCATGTCTTTATCCCAATCATAGCCTCACATTTGACCATGTAGTTGACTTTGTTAGACATTGTTAGATAATTTTCCTAGCATATAGTTGCAGAGAGGAGCTCATGGAGTTGGGATGTTCTTGTTATGACTGTTTAATATAGCAATTATGTACTATAACAATTATCTAACAATGTCTAAAAAAGTAAACTACAAGGTCAAATATGACACTATGATTAGGATATTGACATGGAAATGCTATTTTAGTGATGTGAAAGCATTTGAAGAACTTTTTAAGCATTTATATTTTATAATTATGATTTTACAGAAGGCAGCTATGGAGTTGGGATGTTCTTATTCTAGCGTATACAATTATCTCATGGGGTTAGTGCAATGAAGTTGTATATACATATTTCCCCAAATGTACGTAAAATATTTTGTTTCTTAATTTTCTCAGCTTTTATCCACTTTCCAAACATGATGTACATGATAATCAAAAACCTGCCATTTAATAATTTGTGAAATAGAAAAATTAGAATTTCACAAGTGCATAATTATAGGAATATATTATTTTACAGCTTCTTGTCCATAAATCCTGATGAACTTATTTAAGGATATTTGTGAGGAATATATTATATTTACCAAATGACTTATCTGTGGCCAAGAGGCAATGGGGCTCAGGTATATTAGTGGACACATGCATGAACAAAAAATCCTGGGAAAACGGGGTCATTTTTTCTTCAGCAACACAGAAAGCACTTTGCCTTTTTAGTGGTCTAAAAACACTCATTTTCAACTATAACAAAGCACTCCATGAAAAAAGAGGTATCTTGTAAAGAATTGAAGATAAAAATCAAACAATGAGAGGGTAAAAGTAAAACTGCAGTTAAATTCTTGTTAACAGATATTTTTTTCCAAATTTAAAACTTGTTTAGGGTGTGTTTTGAAAAACCTTAGCTCATGCAGGTGTACATCAATATATATATGAGGGTCCTCCAGCGAAACAGCAAGGTGGGGGGGTGGGGTAGAATATCAAAAGGTGATAAAAGTAAGAAAAATTGGAATTTACCCTCTGATAAAACAGGCTGGCTGTTCTACCACTAAAAATACCTCAGTTTAGGGTAAAATGCTTCATCTCAAATAGCTTCAAATGGTAATTTTATTCCTTTCATGAAATTCAATATTCTAAAGTGAGGTGATGGAAGTGATGGAAACTATGAAAATTTCCTCAGTGTTTAACATGTCCTGCATAAAGAAAATATACCAAATACACATATTTTCTTATACTATTACATGTTGTATTTAATTCAACAAATGTCTCAAATTGGTCATTTTAGAAAATTATGCAACTTTATGCCAAATTGTTTGGAGGTTATTAACATCTACCTAAAACAAATCAAGTTGCCCAAAAATTTGGGAAATAGGGGTGTCCTGTTTTTATGATCTATTGCTTTCAGGTATCATATTTTTGACATCCTTAACAAATAACAGCTGGAAGTTCTTTGAAAAAAAGAGTACTTCATTTCAGCATTTTGTAAATCACATATGGTGTAGAAATCTCCACAGCAGTGCCCCGTTTCCATACAAAGCAATTACCCATCATTATGGAAATATCAAATATTTATTATCTAAAATGATGCATCAATTATTCATCGGTATCGGGATGATCAATTAGCGAGATGACAATAAATGTGTGGCGTAGCCTCGACACCAGCGCACTGTGCACATAAACACTGGCACCGATCTTTTCAAAAAAAAAGGTCAAGGCTAAGTCATTTTTAAACACGAGACAATTTTCACGCTTAATTTACCGCTGATTGGAAGGACAGATTCCCGAGAAACAAGTTACATTAATGTTACACGGGGCAGTGAATCACTATAAATAAATTTCTGTAAAGTGGGCGGCGGATGTTGCAGAAGTGGTTCAATGTTTTGTTTTGTTTTCTCGTTTATCTCTAGCCCCGGGGAGGGGATACTCAGATATTAAGGTATAATACGGGGTGTGCCACTTCAATGGGTTAAAATCCAAGGTGGTCCAAAGAATACCTAGGGCCTAAAAAAAGTTGTTGACTTGCCCTTTAAAGGTGAAATTGGTGGTCGGTCGGTCGGATCTTTTTTTTTCTTGAAAATGGACACCAAAAAACTGAACAAAATTTTATGTAAATATTGTCATCATTTTTTTGCTTTATTTATTCAATATATATGCTTGTTCCATGCATATATAACATTCTGTGAATATGATTGTAAATTCAACCCAAATATCATGATAATTTTACCAAATGCACTGTTGAGTTAGGCAAAGGTTCACCGAAAAAAAAGAAGATTTATGACTAACTAAGGACATCCATATGCATATTTTTCTCAGAACATGTTCTGTTAAGAAGAAAATGCACCAAATACACATATTTTCCTATACTAGTACATGTTGAATTTAATTCAACAAATGGCTCTAATTGGCCATTTTTGAAAAGTATGCAACTTTAAGTCAAATTGTTTGGAGGTTATTAACATCTGCCCAAAACAAACCAGGACATCAATATTTTGGGTGATAGGGGGCACCCTGTTGTTCGGATCTTTAGTATTGCTTTCAGGTATCATATTTTTGACATCCTTGACAAATAACAGCTGAAATTCTTGAAAATAAAAGAGTACTTCATTTTAGTATTTTTAAAATCATATATAGAGATCTTCATGGCGGTGCCCCCGTTTCCATACAAAGCAATTACCCATCATTATGGAAATATCAAATATTTATTATCTAAAATGATGCATCAATTATTCATCGGTATCGGGATGATCAATTAGCGAGATGACAATAAATGTGTGGCGTAGCCTCGACACCAGCGCACTGTGCACATAAACACTGGCACCGACCTTTTCAAAAAAAGGTCAAGGCTAAGTCATTTTTAAACACGAGACAATTTTCACACTTAATTTACCGCTGATTGGAAGGACAGATTTACGAGAAACAAGTTACATTAATGTTGCATGGGGCAGTGAATCACTATAAATAAATTTCTGCAAAGTGGGCGGCGGATGTTGCAGAAGTGGTTCAATGTTTTGTTTTGTTTTCTCGTTTATCTGTAGCCTCGAGGAGGGGATACTCAGATTTTAAGGTATTATACAGGATGCGCCACTTCAATTGGTTAAAATCCAAAGAATACCTAGGGCCTAAAAAAGTTGTTGACTTGCCCTTTAATGCAGAAATTGATGGTCGGTTCGTTGATCTTTATTTTTTCTTCTTGAAAATGGACACCAAAGAACTGAACAAAATAGTTTGTATAAATATTTTTATCATTTTTGTGCTTTAATTAATCAAGATAATATATGCTTGTTCTATGCAAATATATAACATTCTGTGAATATTGTTGTAAGTTCAACCCAAATATCATGATAATTTTACCAAATGCACTGTTGAGTTAGGCAAAGGTTCACCGAAAAAAAAAAAAAAGGTGACCCTAAATTTTGCAAATTTTGGGTCAGTCGCTACGGGCAAGTCAACAATTGTTTTAGGCCTAGTAATAATAATTAGTCACGAATTGAGTTTTAAAATGTGAGAAAGCTAAGTACTGTTCAAGCTTCAAACCCCCTACTCATTTCAAGGGTCATTTTGGCAAACAAAGACACAGACTTAGGGATTTTTTAGTGAAATATAGGAAAAGGTTTGGAAAAATAGACTGAAGCATAGGGACATTTTTAAATAAAAATCGGAACTGTGTGTTGGGATTTCTTGTGGAAAAAGTGACCATACATCTCGGTATATCTCAGTATGTGGTAACCTCCCCTCCTGGACATTATTTTAGATATAATCTAGTGTTTTATGCCATCAAATACCTGATATCATAGGAAAAAATCTCCCACGTATGCCAAATTGAACTCTGAACAACACCTACATAAACATTTAAAACATATTCACATAATCTAAGCTCCAAAGTTTTCTGTGATACGTAAAAATGGAAAAGAACGGAAATGAAATAGAAAACGGGAAAAAACAGAAATTCAAAAAAAATAAAAATTTATTGAGTTTTTCTGACTCTTAAAACAAAAATAAACATCCCATCATACCATCGTTCATTTTAAATCTTGACTGAAATTTAAGTGACAATGAAAATAATCCTTAGAATTCTCGTTACAATCGCTATTTTGCACGGCATACCTAGACAGCTGATGGACATGGAAATGCATATGGTATTTGTGTCAAAGAAAAGAACACGGAATTTAACTTTTAGAACACAGAAAATGTGCCAGCTTAGCATAATCCTTCCATATAAGACACATCACAGTAACATAGGATATACGGAATATAAAAGCAACATTTTGTCCTTTTATTCATGCTTACGAATAAAAATCTCGCATAATTTTACCCAGCTATTTATAACTCTTCAAATCAGCCCGAAACCACGTCTATACAGACAGACTGATGACTCGTGTTACAAATTTGGACAAATCTGACCCATGACGGCATACAGTAACAGTCGCAAGACAGCACCGAGGCTTTTTACCCAAATTACACCGTGATTAAAATTTACACACATCTTGTCCCATTTCCATCGTGAGCTTTCTACGATAATTTATGACCACTATAACTAAGTACTACGCTTATGGAAAGCCAAACAGTTCATTACTACTATAGCCAAGTACTTCACTTATGGAAAGCCACACAGTTCATTACCACTATAACTAAGTACTACGCTTATGGAAAGCCAAACAGTTCATTACTACTTTAACCAAGTACTTCACTTATGGAAAGCCACACAGTTCATTACCACTATAACTAAGTATTACGCTTATGGAAAGCCAAACAGTCCATTACTTCCTATGCAGTCAAATACTATAACTAAGTACTAATATTATTGAAAGCCCCACAGTCCATTACCACTATAACTAAGTACTTCGCTTATGGAAAGCCAAACAGTTCATTACCACTACTTTGCTTATGGAAAGCCAAACAGTCCATTACCATTAAAACTAAGTACTTCGCTTATGGAAAGCCACACATTCCATTTCTTCCTGTGCAGTCAACTACGTATAAATAAGTACTACACTTATGGAAAGCCACACAGTCCATTACTTCCTATGCAGTCAAACAATTTGACAATAAAAAGCAACAAATGACAATATATAATGGCTCATCCTGAAAGGAGGAGGGGCTTTGCAGCAAATAATTACCAATTTCGATTTTATTATTTCATCTGTTACAGCATTTTCTAAGCTTTAAAATGACACTTTCCCTGTTCAAATTGATCAAGTCAAATAAATTTTACAACAGAAAACCTGCTGGAAATCTGTATTATTTTCTTTATTTTTTACTGCCCATTTTCACCAGTTTCTTGAAATCCCTTTTTTAGGTGAGCCATCACATAAAATTGCTTTGTTAAACAATGTGTTGCATTAAGAAATTTTCAAACTGTAAGGCTTGGTTCAGACTATTTCGTCCTATAGAATATTCTATGTCAATTTTGTGCAATTCATTATTCAATCAAATTTCATGCATATCTATGTAATAATGACTATTTCATGAAAGAATGTTTGATGCAGTTGGGAATAAAAAACGTATTCTATACAATATCATCAAACCCCTGTTCTAATCACAAGGGTGCATTAGTGTATGGGGCGTAATTTAAACAGGGACGGCTGTTGCATCAAATGTGCAGTGTGAAAAGAAGTCTCTGTAATACTCCAAATGGCGTTGCGTCACAAATAGGTCCGTCAAATATCATGGATCTGTTACATATTAACCCTAATAATGATAGAAAACATGCATTTCTGCTAAAACTTCTTTACGTATTTGGGAAAATTTGGTATCATATGAAAGGTCTATTTATACTCTATTTATGTGTAAAAAGTGAGCTTTCCATGATTTT
>JXSR01S072491.1:25247-36298 GCA_000969725.1 Ophiothrix spiculata
AACCACTGCGCTAGTCCGACACTGCGCTAGTCCGAATTTTTAAATGAAAATACACTGCGCTAGTCCGAAAAATTATGACATACACTGCGCTAGTCGAAAAACACTGCGCTATTCCGAATCTGAAAGCCCATGCGCTAGTCCGACAATAGTCGGACTAGCGCAATGTTTTTCAGATTCGGACTAGTGCCGTGTATTTCATTTTCGGACTAGCGCAGTGTCGGACTAGCGCCGTGCATTTCATTTTCGGAATAGCGCAGTGTCGGACTAGCGCATTGTCGGACTAGCGAAATGTACCCAAGTCCAGCAAATTTACTAAGGGCATCGAGCGCAGTTTTTTAGAAGACCTTGTTTTGTATTATTTTTTTTTTAAATAAAAACTACAGGCCAAGAAGCATACGTATTATTACTTCGTAAATGTTGAGGCGCATTTGAATGAGGGTGAAGTGTTACCATCTGGTGTGCTAAAAATTCATAGATGTATTAACAAAACGACCAAAATGTTCTAATATCTTGCAAAATGTGTTTAATTTGGCCTCAATTTCTTCCATCGTTGATCTGTCACCAATAATTTCAACTGAAAAGATGACCTTTGAACTTAGTTATAGTCAGAGATCAACTGACCTGTTTATGCATGGCAAACTACGATTATAACTCTCATGTTTTCAATTGCTTTAGCAATTTATTGAATTTTGTTTCTTGGTTAATCCTGTTGACCATTTGCCTAACCGTTCTGTGCAGTTTTTACAGTATATTTGTATTTTCCTTTAAGAGTTTTGTTAATGTGCCTGTTTATTGCGACGTCAAATGTCTTCACTTTATCATTGATTTTATACTTGACCTTTGTCAAGCAAAATTCCTTGTCTGGTTTTTGACAAATGAATAACGCCACTTGAATACATCCAAAACAGACTTGGAACAGAAGGTATTTAGATAAAATTGTATCACTGATAGGACATGTGTATCCGTGAGTAAATATCACAATGTGGACACTTATTTGTTAATATCCTGGTAGATGTGGGTCGACAATACAGCGAGAATACATTTGATGAACACATTCACTATTGATATGATGAATTTTCAACGTTTAACATTCGATATAGAAGTGCACACATAAAGAATTATAAACTTTGTAGGCCTATGTCATAGTACAGAGAATACCTTGAACTGTACAAATTACTTATTGAGTGAAACATGTTGGAGCCTAAACTCATTATTAAACACGGAATCTATCTTATGAAGTTTTACTTATGGATATACAAAAAGATGAAGCTTTACCGATTCACTTTTGCAAAATGAGTGAAACTTTGCCTTTTTTTCCGGGGGGGGGGGGGGTCGGTAAAAACATGAAGTGGTGATAAAATCCTGATCTTGACCATATTCATTTTTACATTAATTTTAACAGCTAAGGTAAAGAAAAGCCTGCTTTCGAGCCAAGGACCAAATCATATCGGACCTTCTTCTTTTGAGACTCCCATGTCCAAACAGAGGCCATAGACCATTAACGTACCCTGATACCATATGTAGAGATACTTGCTTGGGGAGGAGGAGGAGGAGGAGGGGGGATAGAAAAGCAATGTTTTTGGGACGATTGCTTGTGATTCAAACTGACCCTTGCATCAGTTGGTTTAAAACAAAAGCACACTCCGTAATGACAAAGATTTTCAAAAATGCCTTAAAACCTGTTTGTCAAAAATATTCAGTTTAGTTTAGTTTGCTAATGGGTATTTGGCTATTTATATTTTAAAATGGCACATGTGTCAATATAAAATATGTTTTAAATCTGCACACGTTTCAAGATTGCACACAACACACACATACACCATTATAAAAGTTTTATTAGAAATGCATTCCTTGCACACTCGGTAAATGACCAACCGGTTGATTCACAGAGTTCTGCGTTACATTCATGAACGTGATATGAAATATAATCCTGCAATCCAAACAACATACTGGCAACGTAAATTTATATAACTGACCACGGTGCTACTTAGTGCAAGACGATCCTTCCTGTTTAGTCATATTTAAATGTTAACGCATTCAAACATTGTATCTACTCAAATCCTAACTGGCCAAGGAGCATTATGTAAAGTAGCTACTTGCTAAATGGTAAGATACACTAAGTTGAAAGGGAGTATTCAGTCACTGATATGTGAAATTATACGCGAAGGTAGAATATAAATACGACGAGGTTCTTATTCACAAAGGTTTTTGTCGACCTTCTTTATATCGACATAAAGCATATATCTACATGTCGACATGAAATTGTCCACACAACTGAGCAAGTCTAATTTCATAAAAACGTACGTGTAATTGTCAATTTATGGCTGTTTCTTGGCATTTGAGGTTTAAAGAATTGCGTAAATAATTTAATACTTGTTGTTCGTCATAAGGAACCGTTTTTAAAGTTACTAGTATAATTCACAATAAAACGTTACAAAATATAAATTTTACATCATCGTATACAAACATTAATAGCACATGTCTATTATAATAGGTAATTCAACGTCTAAAACGTGTCATTAGGATTATCCAAATAATTTAGTTTTCTCACAAAAACCAACTCTTTGATATCAACTTTATCTTGACACATATGACGACGTCGACAACAAATCATTGCAACATGTCGACATGAAAACACAGTCTTGGCAGAAACCTTATACTCACTCAGTACTACTCGTAGTTAGTCGATATACAGCAAAAACTGACAATTCTTTCTGACTATAAAATATAGGTTTTGTTAATTCAACGGATAGTTTGAACCGATTTTCGACCTAAATTAACTCCTTAACATTTTTACTTTAACAATAGTTTTAAACCACCAATGGAACTTTGATGTGATTTAGTTTTTAACCGGAAAATCACCAAGATACGCTGCATGACATTGCTGGCACAACAGGGGGGATTTGTCTTCCCGCCCCAAGAAAAAAATATTTTCCATGCCGTTCAGTTTGTCTCTCCCCCCCCCCCCCCCGAAAAAAAAAACCAATCAAAAGCTTTTTCTTTCAATAACGCCTTTTAACTGATAATTTCAACATGAGTATTTCTCCATTTAACACCATTATTTAAGCCAAAAATACTAGACGTTTGTAGCCATTTTATACAACTTTGTCCGAAAAAGATTTGCACACTTATTTTTTTTTTTCAAATTGTTTGCCCCCTGGCCTTTTTTTACCCCATTTGCTCCCCCCTCCCCGAATTGAGATGCTACGTGACCATATCGAAAAGCAACGCATTAAATCTATTGGCCCAAAATTCAGAATTGTTCGTATGGAACAAACATGAAAACGCAGAGGAAATAATTACTATAATACAGGGTTTCCCAATAAAAACGCAACGAACTTTGAACTTTTATTTTTAAAATAAAGGAGCACGATGGTGAGAAAATGTTACAATAATATTATACAGTAGACCATTGGCTTTTACAGAATTTTTGTTTTGTTTAATTTGGACCTCTGAATCAAAAGTTATTGCACATTTTGTAAAGAACCGAAAAATCTTGATGGTCTGGTATGTTAATTTATAAAGTTTTACCTCTGGTGACGTCATGGGGCACACATTAAATGGAAATTGCTAAAAACATCACATGACTAGGAGAAGCATCCCATAAATCCATTTCATGACATAAGGGCCCGATTTATTGACAATCTGCTGATATTAAGCAGGTTGTTGCGTCTGGTTTAGTCAACCTGTTGCATCCCCTCAACGGGCCAGATGAATCATTAACTTACTAGAGTACTTAAACTCCCTTGTCTTCGGTTTTCTTCTGTGATTCCGATTAAAGACTTATTAAGTCGGTTGACACGCGGTAGAAATTGTATCCTAAACTACCCGATTGTCGCACTGGAAGTAACATATTCAAGGAATATGAGAGTATCAGGAAGATCCGTACTTTAATTGAAAATGTTGACCTATTTAAGTTTAAAATGAACTTAAAATATCACTTTTTTAAGTTAGATTGGTTTGGATTGATTGTGTTCCAGTTGCTTGCAGAATTCTCTTCATTTCAAGTTTGTATTTCTTTAGCTGGAAGTCTAAACTTACAAATCTGACCAAAGTAGATTTAAAGGGCTTTCTTAAATTCTTCATATCTTTAAACTGGAATGGTAAAATGAAACGGGACAAAAAGCACATTGTAGAGTAATTACAACACTTTTGAAAAACATGTATTACTATGATTTAGTCTTTTGGCAACTATTTAAAAAAAAAGTTATTTGCTCGTTGTATTAACATTGGGACAAGCTGTATATAGTAAGTTAAAATCATAAGGCGCCTCATACAATGTCATGTGAATTACTGTGCGTTGTTGTAGTTGTTTTATAGCAATTTATCATTTATATGATATCGAATATATTTGAAAACTAAGTTTGTCAACTTGAAATGTTATATATTACCTATCCAGTAGTTATGGTGTTCTTTGTAAAAACTGTAAGTAATTTTATGACGCACGATGTTTAAGCATACCATAAAAGTTGATGTTGTTTTAAAAAACGGTATAGCTTGTTTCTATATTGTATGATTTAGTGATTATGGAATTGAAAATGAAATGGTATATTCACAACGTGCTTCCACAAAGCCTAGTCTTTACTATTGAATCGTCAAAAAAATCGACACATAATTTGATACCGTGAACTTTTCAAAATCAAAACTTAAGTGCACGGACAGAGCCTCAAATGACATAAAAATGCTTATGCACCCTGCTCTTAAAGGGTAGCACATCATTCTCAGTCATGTCCCCTACTACATACTCTGGCAAATTGTATTTTGTAGAGAACAATAACTGCTGCCACCTGATGTCTCTGGTGAAGTGATGTGATATTAAAATTTGATAATTTGTCTCACATAATTACGCAACACCTGTACTGTGTATCACGATTCTGGTATCAATGAGAAGAGGACACCCTATTCTACGGTATACTATTATTGTACCAAATAGTTAAAGCCCAGGCGTGTCAATTTCAAAATAACATGGTGGTTACCATTGGTTACTAACCACCATCCCCTTAGGAATTAATATTACAAAGAGTCTCAGGATCATAAAGACGAGGACAATATACATGATGCTGTTTGTAAGATTGCACTTCACTAAATTATTTTTACATAAATAAATGATAAGTTATAAAAAAAAGGCATACAAATCATATCTCAATACATTAAGAAAGGCAATGTAAAAGGTAAAATGTCTTTAATTTTGTTATACAGTTGAATATAACCTTATTCAGATCTGAAGAAAAAATTAATGGTCATTAAGTTTATTCAATACCGTATGCTAGAGAGCGGTGAAATAAACATCTCAATATTTAGATAGCATATTTATAATGCGTCTTAATCCACAAAACTCTGAATCCCTAAAAAGCTAAAACAGTAAACCTTTGAATTTTCGATGCGCTTTATATCGACTATGTCTGTTGATTTGTTGGTTTTGCTTAAAAGCTCGCCTAATGTACTATATACTTCATTGATATTCGTTAGTAAAGAAAACAAAACAATATGTTTATACAGGAATTCACATCAAAAATTGTACAACATAGTAAAATCTAAACTTCTTTTATAAAATCTTAAAAAACTCAAATCTATTCTGGTAAACAATTGCTGACTGAGGTAGGCAATTGTCTACCGTATTGAATATTTTCCTTCAAAAAGATTGATTTTCAAGATTTTGTTAAAGCACTTTAGATTTAATGTTTTTCTTTTTTTTTTTCTGCATAATATAGTAGATAAAAGAGCTGCTTACCTAAACTAATAAGCGGTTAATATAATCGGTAATTTTGGTTTTTTTACCGATACCGATTCAGAACATATAAGGCTAATATTTGTCCCGATATATCGGTTACTGATTAATTAGTGCAACCTTATTTTTTCTCTGAGAAGTATTCGTCGTTATGACTCTGTACCGGATGCTCTCAATCATGATGAAAAGAAGTTCTAAACACTTTTTGTGCACCATGTTACGCGTTTGATGTCTTACATGTGTGAGTTGGCAACATCACTCTTGATTACTAACATTCTGAGGCAGAGTCAAGGACAGTTTTTGATCATGATTGCCGGAATCCTGAAAATATTCCAAGGACTGCTTTAAAACGACATTGTGTTTGTGTGTATTTTCGATTGCTTTTACATATGAGTAAAAAGTTAATTTTGATGCATCAAGACTGTCAGTAAATTACTGTACTTTTACAGATTGGTTGGTATCAAAAAATACATTAAGTTTGACATTTATAACTTGCTTTATACTATACTATTACATTATATTCTTACACTCTTAAAATTGTTTTACTCTTGTTGAGTAAAAGTTTACTCAAAGGTCACAGCTCATTTTGTTGAGTACAATCCCACTTAACGTTGGGTAAACTTTGCTCAACATTGAGTAAAATGTGCTCAACGTTGAGTAATATTGACTCAACCGAGTAAGATTTTACTCATCAAAGAGCTGTTACCTTTTTATATACTTAACAAAGAGCAAAATAATTTTAAGAGTGTATAAACGTAGGTTTCACAATAACAGTATTAAAGTGGAGTGTATGAAATAAATACAATATCTAAGGATAAAAACATAACTTTAATTAATTTAAAATATACTGAAATAAGTAAATGGTGATGGTGTTTAATCCAAATTGTAAGATATGGCTACCATAGCAACAGTAAATAAAAATATAGGTAATTGTTTTTGTTTTGTTTTTCTTCTTAAGTGAAGTTTCTTCTGTTAATATGACACTAACCATATAGACTACAACAATTGTTGAACTAATCTCGGTAAACTTAGAAAGCCGGGGTTAAATATAAAACAAATTGGATCATTTTGAACCGAAGGTCATATCAAAAATTAGTATCCTCTTTAATGATTCATGTGATCTAAAAACAGATCCAAAGAGATTAATCCAACATTATTAAATGTGAGAACATTCTCTGGTAACAGATCTAATTAACATTTTTGTGTTCCCAATATCGTTTAAAATATAGTTATTCATGGGTTTCACATTTCTGTATTTCGTCATGCGAAATAAAATGATGTTTTGTTTTGTTTTGTTTCTTTTATTTTAACCACTAGAAACATCAAATTTCACCAAAAAAAATGTCACGTTATCTACAGTATTCAATATAAAAAAAAAATGGAAGGGAAAATGCAAAATATAACAAATTGCTCGCTACATTTGACGTATGATCCTCCGATTAATTGCACTTCAATACATTTAAATTCATAAGAATTGATATGCAGATATCTAATTAAGATAAAAACGTACTCTAAAAAGTTAACACAAAAATATGAAAAGTGTATGACATACCCAAGCAACAATAACAACAAATACCTTAGGCATGCAAAACAATATAAATTTGGTTTCAATATGCCAATACAATTTAGTCATTAACGGCTTTGTACCTTTACTATTAACGTTCATGTAGGGGTGTGTTGAAGTACAAACTACCAAAAAAGTATCGCCTCGAACAAATGGCTCCTGCGCCGATACAGAATACGCAAACGTAATTTGAAGATTGTGTGCACAAGCGCTGGAGTTACAGCTTTCATTTGCACCCTATTTTTGACAATTGACTGAAAAACTGAAGTTACGAACTTTTAAGACCCTTAAGTACGTTTTTTTTAAGTTGCAAATTTAATTTTTCGCACCGTACAAACCAGTAATATAAGGATCATTATGTGAGGTAAGTGAGTTTAGTCAATGAAGCACGCGGTCTTTCAAAAGCATGCGTCATTGGTGTCTAAGCATCATCAATACAGATATTATTTATTTTTCTATAATTTTTCATTAATTCATTTTTATTAATAATAAGAACCGAAGAAACGACATTCAATTGGTAGGCACTGCTAGCATTAAAAACAAATGATGCATCGTTATTCGTCCACTGATGTGGTCTGGTACTTGCGTCATAAAAAAATAATGTCTTGATGGATGATGCTTAAAACCCCATGACGCATGCTTTCGAACAACCGCGCGCTTCTGTGACCGAACTCACTCACCTCATATTTATCCATAGTCTTGTGTTACTGTTTTTTACGGTGCGAAAAATGAAATTTGCAACTTAAAAAAAACCGACCTCAGTCTCTTAAAAGTTCATAATTTCGGTGTTTCTCAGTAAATTGTCAAGGTGTCAAATGAAAGCTGTGCTTGTGCACACAATCTTCAAATTACGTTTGCGTATTCCGTATTGGCGCAGGAGCCATTTGTTCAAGGTGAGGCGAAACTTTTTTGGGAGTCTGTATGTGTTTTTGAACATTCATTGTAAGTAGGATTGATTGGCTGCTTCTTTTTTAAAATTTTTGCTTGTTTAAGGTATATTAAATTGTATTTTGTGCTCTTATATTGGTTGTATTTGTATACTGGCCAGCATTTTTAATTTTTAGCTTGTGTAGTTTTTATAATTTTTCTGTGTAGCGCCATGAGGATGATTTCATCTTAAGGCGCTTAATAGATCCCATTTATGATTATGATTATTATTTGAGTGGCAATACCATAATATTTTAACTATTTTTAGGTAATCACAGCCGTTATGCCTGACCACTGAATCAGCTATAAATCAATAATAGCTGACTGGTTAAATTAGTGTCACCCAGACCAATATCTCAAGTGTTTATATTGATAATTTTCAACGTCCCACCGTTAAATGTAGTTACTTCCTTTCATGCGATCTACTATGGCACGCCACAGGCGTCAAAAAAGGTCCAGTTTTTTAAAAAGATCCACCTGGTGTCACGCTGTGTTTATCTTGAGATCCTGAATGGTCGATGCTGCAAATCGTAATCTTTGTTACGAGTTTTTAGAATGTTTTAGGGTGGGTTTACATTGATGTGACGACATGTTGTCGACGAAAGGTAGTGGACCTGAAAATCAAATCAATATTTGCTGACGGATGGTAACCACCTTCAGCGATACCTCAACGACAAGTCATGGCTGGTAGCGACCTTGACCGTCTTAAAGGAACGAAGATAGACGGGTCATGGAGGGTTGCAGTGGCCAACGAAATTGAACTTTTGTTTTGTGATAACATATATTTGTTATGGATGTCGTTCATATCTTGTTTGCCACCGCAGCCCTCGGTTTGGGTACCGGTTATGAATTCATGAAATCTTGGTCTGAACGGATTTAGGGGTAATGCTTATTTTTTGTTCTTTAATCCACTCTGAAATATTTCAATAATAATCAAATTTTGTGTTGATATATTTGGAATCTTAGTCCGCCTTACATAGACCATAACAGATTAAAGCGTGAAACCAATGTTACGTGAGAGTTGTTAGCCTATACTTTACTGTATACAGTCCACAACAGGTGTAAAAGTAGTCTTAGTCCCTAGGAAGCTAGACCCGTCTTTCATTGACTTGAACTGAAAAGGCGTGAAACTTGTGTGTAGAGTGTTTAAAAATAATAATAATAATAAACGACATTTAATAAAACGCCATTCCAAATCGATAACAGCGCTTTTACAAAGAAAAATGATGAAAGCAAAGAAAAAAAGATTACAATTTTACAAACAAATAAATCTTGAGCTGCTTCTTGAAAGTTGTGACACTTGCAGAGTTTATAATGCCAAAAGGTAAATTGTTCCAATTTCTTGATCCAAACGAGCTGATTGTACCATGTTATGGTTAGATCCAAGGAAAAGCCCCTTGACACTGTTCCTGATGAGATCTTCAGATGATCTGGATATGATAAGGTCTAAGGAGTTTCCTGAACTATGAGTGGGAAAGTTAATGTGCTGTTTTAAGTCAAATGATGACAAGATATCTGAACACAGTGCTGTTGCACGCTCAGTAGGTTTGTTCATGTGGAAATTGAAATCACCAAGAAGGATCAACTTCCCGGGCATCAGTGTTATTTCTTGCAAATTCTGGGATTAAAATTGGATTGCTTCAGATCGTTTTCACGTGTTGGCCAAGGTCGGTTATACAACAATGTAGTTCACACCATTATTAGGATCTAAAACACACGCGTGTCCAAAGTTAACAGTTTGAATATTCGTATCTTTAATGCGTAGAGTCAAATTTGTTTTGAAGAGTATTCCAATGCCACCATGATTCGATGTTCCACGGGCAACATTGAGAAATCAATAAGACTCGGGTTTCAGTTCACCGATTACCTTTTTTTTTTATCTATTGGTGGCATATACTTTACTCTATAAGCGAAACAATGAGAACAGGAATTATTATTGCTACTACACCTGTAGTCACGTACACCAAAGGTGACTAAAATGTCTACTACTTACATTTCACGAGCGTTTTATTTGAGAAAAATCAAATAAGATTAATAAAAGTAAAAAGCAACTCATGAATTAGATAGACTGATGTCGATTTTATGCCAGTTTTCTTTCACTGGTTACTCATACTCGTCCGTTAGATTTAAATCAAGCATATGCACTCTTTTCAAACTACAGTTCCTGGATGCAATAAGCTATCTGCACTTCACAAGTGTCCAATGTGCCTCAGAAGGAGAAATCGCTGCCTTTTGGATATCAAAATGACCCAGTTTCTTGTTAGGTAGTTAGGTTTAACATTTTAAGTAACTAGGCCAAGTAGATCTTGAACATTCGGAGCTAACCGAACAAGAACAGTTATACTTTCCCTTTGTATTATGTTTATTTAATCATAGCCGACATACGTTTCATACATATATACGTATAAAACACGAGATATAAATATACGTTTTATTGGACAGAATGCACTTGATAAGCTTGTTTCTAAATGCTCGCCAGATTATCTGAGCGATCATGTTATACCAGCATAGGAATCGGACAGATACCGGTATAAGACCAGGGATAGTCATATCAATGTTGTTGTTCCTAAGCTAAATATTGTGAGCAAAATTGTAGTACCATTATCTATTGGCTTTGAACTACCTTCCAATAGTATTAGATCCTTCAATAACTATGACAGCTTCAAAAAGAAGTTAAAGCTCATCCTTCAACTATACCAAGGCTGTTTTATTTTATTTTTCTTGTGATCATTTTTCCTACTTTAATGCCATTCAAGTTTTTGACAGCAGTTTTCCCTACGGGTGTTTGTCCTGGAGAAAATCGAGTACAATTCTAGTACAAATCGAGTACAA